>PVJX010002246.1:0-134535 GCA_004027295.1 Dolichotis patagonum | reverse complement strand
CACACACCAGCAGGGTCTCACTATGTAGTTCAGGCTGGGCTCAAATTTGCAGCAGTCTCCTGCCTCAACCTCCTGAGTGCTGGGATTATAGATGTGTGCTACTATGTCCAGCCTTTTCTTCTTGATTTGTATTGCCGTCAGGCCTGAGTATCTGACTGTTCCTACAGGGCTAGTCACTTTCATTTTTCTAAGAATATATCTGGGGCCGGGGATTTAGCTCAGTGGCTTAAGTGCCTGCCTGGCAAGCGCGAGGTCATGAGTTCAATCCCCGGTACCAAAAAAAAAAAAAAAAAGAATATTACTAGATTCAGTTTATTTAAAGAAGTCTTTGGGAAATAATATTTGATACATTGTTTTTATGACTTATGATTAACAAAAAAGTGTCCCAGTGGTACCTTTTGTGGTAGTCTGCTCTTCCCCTTGCTCATGATCTGCAGACACCTCAGGTGGAAAGTGCCTAGTGTTCTAGAGGAAATGAATGTGGTTTCCAGCCTAGCAGGAATTCTTCTGTGGGACTTTCATCATCAGTAATCTGTGCCATGGAATTTTGGGGAGTCGGACAATAATCATAGAATTCTTGAAGTGAAGACTTGAAATGAAATAGTCCTTCCTGTTTACTGATTGTGGAAACTGAGTTAGATAATTCATATTGTTTGTTCCTTCTGATACAAAGACCATTATTCTTTGTACCATAGGGCCTCCTTTAAGAACCTAGCTTTGAAAATTGCTTTATAGTTTTTGATTAAAGGTGTTTTCATGTATTATCTTAGGTAGTCAATGTGGTAGAGCTCTTTGTTAAAGCCACGTCAGTCATCAAAGGTTTATTTTTTTGCCTTTTATGTCTTTGCCTGTACTATATTGGGCCAGGGTGGAGGTAACCTGTTATACTGTCATGTGTAAATTCTAGTGAAAAGTTAATTTCAAAAATCTGTTAGGTATGATTTTGCTTTACATAATGTATTATTTTTATAATTTAAAAATTGTTAGTAGGTAAATGTTTAGTTATTTTTATGCAACAGTCTGACATGACTTTGATACTATTATCTATCAGAGAGACTGAGGCAACCATATTTCATTTAATTGTTTAATTTAAAAATAATAACTTTTTTAACGAGAGATAGGGTATTAGATGTTACTGCAGCACTTTTGGCATCTCCTCAGAATATTATGTAATAGCATCAGGTATTTTTCTGTGGCATTCCTTCTCCCTGCTTTCCTTTACTGGTGCCAGTTATGTTCACTTGAACAGCCATCCTTTGCCAGAGCTGGTCCCTATGTTCCTCTCTTTATCCATAGAAACCTCTAATTTTGTCTTTACTGGAGGGGGGTAAAATTAATGTATCATCACTAGAACTGTGGACCAACAGGCATAGTTAAGCACTGGACCATCATAAATGAAGGGAAGCATTTGATTTTGATTTATAAAGTAGTTGTCTAATTCTTTCATGTAAAAATCAACCTGTCAGCAGTTGGATATGTTGTAGACTGTAATTTAAATCTGATACATAATATGTGAATAAGAGCTTTGGCAAGTGAATTTCATATTTTTCTTGCAGAAATCTAGGCATTAAGTGAGCTGACATTGATTACAAAGTGTTATAAACTCTATTTGCATTTTGATTATCCCAGTGTGAAATTCAAGGTCTTACTATTGTTTCTGATAATATTTTAAAGATCAGTCTATCTAAAAAGTACCTTTTAAAGAAAGAATATTTTCACTATTTATTTTCTTTTAAACACAATGTATTATGAAGTTAATAAAAGGAGATTATGAAGTTGATAAAGAGATTATGAAGTTAATAAAAGGAGATTTTTTGAAGTTGTCTTTAATCCCATACATAGGTTTATCCATTAAATTATTCTAATCCATTAGGTAATTTTGGCATTACTCCCTTAAGATATTTTGGGGGAAATAATGATCTTTCTAGTGTTTTGATACCCAAGGTATAATTTTAAGACAGTTTTTTAAAAGCATCTCACTGTGTATAATTATTTCATATACAAATAAAGGGTGTGTGTGTGTATACACATATATGTATTGCGCATTAATCCAGACTTTATGCATTCTAGGCAAAGTGCTTTACCGTTGAGCTACATCCCCAATCCTCATATGCAAATAAAATGATTTTTAATACTTAAAACTGTTCCTTGATTTTTCTACTTTTTTATTTCACCTACCAGGTAGTTTTCAGTTGTGTTTTCCTAGTACTCTCACGCTGGAAAAGTATTCCCACCAGTATTTTAGTAGTGTTGACTCAGAGGAAGAGCCTACATTCACAGTAGAGGTACCTGCTGTTTTCTTGTGAGACCTTCATTGCCAGATGGGTCAGATTAGCACTTTCATTTTGTTTTTATAAGCAACAAGAGGCTACTTCTACACCCACACACTGAGGGGGAAGGCATTTTTCCTTTCAGAAGAAAGATGTATGTGCTTTTCAATATGTCTGCTTCACAATATTGTAATACATTTTTTAGAAATTAATTACAGAATAACTATATATACTATGCTCCCCACTGTTTCTTTTTTTGTAACTTGGCTGTATTTTTTAATAGTTTTTTAATTCCAGAAAATTTCTGAAGCACCAAAAATAGATTTTAAAAAAGCAAGCAATAATAAACATAGAAAAACAATAACTCCATATACATTGAAGAAGATGGACTGTTTAAGAATGGTCCCTGATGCTCCTTGTGTACATCAAGGTTGTGTCTGTAGCCCTTCTTGTGGCTTAGTTATGGTGATTTTTATTAGAAAGTAGGACTAGGGTTACAAATTGGACTAAGGGCATGGACTATCGATTCTCTTTTGTAATGGGATGATTATTTGTACTATAATGAAGGCTTCTTTTCTAAACAGTCCATTTATTAAATATGTACCTGCTTTTCAAGTGTTAATTTTAATCATTTCTAATACTGTATGTAGCTCTCCTTTGAGGAAGATTTGTGTGGTTTTTATTTTGTACATGATAAAATTGATGTAGTCATTTACATGGCTTTTTAAGCAAGTTAGTAATGTGAAGATGACAGAGAAATGAAAACTATTATGTTAGAAGACTGTCCTAAGATTGCCAAATCATTAATATGGTATGGTATTCTTAAGAAATTTATCCACATGACAGCGAGTTCCAGAAACAGATGAGGTTTATTTCAAACTGCAGTGGTCAGTCAGCTTTCAGCAGTGGATCTCCTGGCTACTGGCTGGCTGGCATTGACTCCTTTGTTCCCTTCTATTATAAATCCCTGTATGAGCTCACAAAGAGAGTTTCCATGGATACCACCTTCTTAAAGATGTCATTGCTTTGGAATGTTATAAGACCTTCTTACACATCTGGTTAATTGACACACAGAATGTGGGCACCAGGCAGTTTGGTGCCTTGAGATAAACTCATTTGTTTCTTTTTCTTTAGTTTTTATGGCCAATTAAGGGAGAAGAGGAGGCTTTTGGGGGATTTGGCCAAAGTTGAGTCACTGTTTGAGGTCACTAAGCATCTAAACTGTAATTTATAGGCCATAAAATAAGTAAAGTTTTCAAAACTAGGGTTTAGGAGGTTTCAGAAGGAAAAAGTCAGAGAAAAGGAAGGAAATAGTGGGGGTTAGGAATGCCCTCACATTTCCCCCTTGAGGACATATTTTCCTCTTTAGGATATATATATGTATATATATCGTCCTTCATAAGGTGGAGGTACATAGTTTGGCTGACTGTTAGCGTTGTGTCTACCTGATTTATATGGCTGTGAATCTTATCTCTTACCTAGTTAATTAGGCACAGCTCAAAACTGAGGAGTAATACTATGATTATTGACCCTGTGATTCCTGCAAGGATGGGTTTCTAGGTTCCATTTGAACAATTTATCATACCATCTCCGAGTGTCCTAATAAATTTTTTTTCATTCTTTTGCTTCTTGTTTTAATTTATCTAGAGTTTTTATGATCACCCGTGAATTGTTTGCATAGAAGCAACATTCTTTTCCTAGTGCTGCACAAAGTCCTCCCTGTTTCGTGAAAAGTAGGTTAGGTCCTCTTTCGTTCTGTAAAACTACTTCTGTCAGGGAGTTCACCTAGTTATGAAGCTGTTTACTTGCTGCACCCCTGTTATATTCTTTTATGCTGTGGGTTATTTGGTGAAACCTCTGAAGACCTGTTTGAGAATGGGCTATTGCTCCTGCACTCATTCTGAGCACCACTGCTGTGCTTGTCCTGATCAGTATTGGTAAGACAGCAGCCTGCTTCTGTCGTGTCTGGGGATTGACCAACAGGTGCTGGTCCTCCCTGGATAGCTGTCACTCTGGGGATAAGCATTGTTAGGAGGCAAGGGCTCATCTGAATACATTTTTGTCTGATGTCTAGGCATTTGAACAATCCATTAGTACAGAAAACCAGAACCCCAAGGCATCTGGTAGGTGGAATCCTGTCACCTAGTCTGGTTGCATGCAACCTGGTTGTTACCCTGTGCCATACAAAATCCCTGTCTATAAACAGTCTCTATCATGACTAAAGGTAAGGGTTCTTCTGAGGAGCAGAGTGTTTGACTGGGTATAGCTATGACTCAGAAAGGTGGACTTGGTTTTACGCACATCCAACAACTCTTTGCTGTAGTGGGGTCTGACATGTTTAGAAGTTGATGAGTCTCATTAAACATCTGGTAAATCCTGGATTTTGTGCTTGCCTTGTCTGGACCAACATGAGTATCTACCAGGGATGAGACATTACCTTGGGGTGGGGGGCCTGAGGCAAAATCTTTGGTCTCGTGCCTTTAGGACCATGCAATTTGTGGGAGAGTGCAGGAAAAGGGGCAGCAGGCTTCCAGGGCATTACTTGCGTCCTTGGTAATGCAGATAAGGATCCCTGGGTCTATCCATCCCCCTGTTCTTTGCATGTGCATGAAAATGCCCCAAACGAGCCCTTTTGCCCAAACTGGATTATTAATATCCTTGAGGATGATTCTAACCTGCAACAGAACTTGTCTGAGTACCCAGTTCTGCAACTTTCTCACTTTTCTCTGTATACCTGAATGAAGTTTTCATTCTGGGCCTACCAATGTGTCAAAGGTTGGGTCTTTTGTTCCACTTACTATGACCAACCCATCATACTGTCCCCCATTAGAGTCCTATGATCTCATAACTCCAGCATGGACAGCATACTTTTTGTTCATTATTACAATTTCTGTTTTTCATCTTTGGACACAAACCTAATCCATGGGCCACCAGGTCCATGTCAGCATTTGAGTTATCTCTAATGAGTGCCTTTTCTTGTACCTTACATGCAGGGAAGCCATCCATAGACATTCAGTCTTGCGACCAATGGAGTTTTTAGAAATAGCGTATAGGGATAACAAATACAATAGATTGTTAGTTGCAAGGGAGACATTCATCTGCTATTATAGCCTTATTAAGTCCAATAGAGTTCACTTGTGGGCACACAGTGGAGTAATTACGAAGATGCTCCTCAAGTTTATCAGGGGCAACTATTCTCATCCATGAAACTTATCAGTAAGATGAAGAGCAGGAAAGATGAAGCCTGGGCCATCATTCTTTGCTGCAGTCTCAGGAGGTTTAAACAGGTTAACCATAGGAAAGTCATCTTAAACAGTTGAGAATGCATAGTCCAATATCTACGCTAGAAAAACAACCTTCTCTGGAATTCCCCACTCCTCTGGGGCTGCGATCCAGAGTGCAACAGCAAACACCAGGACCACTGGGAGGAAAAGGACCAAGATTCAATGGGATAGTCTGGTATATGGTGTCTGCTCAATCTTTAGCTATGCATTTACTAGTCAGCTTCTGGGGTGATGAGGGTGTTTTCTTGTCAGTATGGTCTTTAGAGGAGCTGTCTTGTCAGGGTAGGTCTTCCAGTCTTTGTTGGGACCTGCCCCCTCATTCTTGTGCTGTAGTCTCTGTACCTCAGTAGACAGGGTTTGGGTTGGGGTGAGGTTCTGGGAAGCAATGGTGAGTCAGTGTTTGCTCCCCAGGCATCTACTTCTTAACCCTAAAATGATGGATCCATGGTGTGCAACCTGAAAGTTTTAAAGCAGAGGGTGTGCTCCCACCATGGTTGGAGGGAATCCTCTCCCGAAGATTTAACTAAGACCTTGTCACTAGTTTTGAACCCATGGACAGAAGAATGTATAGGAAGAGGATGTCGCAGCAGCACTGTTTGTTGAAGGTCCTTCAGAGTTTGATGTAGTGCTTTCATTTGTTGATACAAGTCCAAGGTTCCAATCTCCTGTAGTCCTTCCAGCACTGGCCCAAGTAGCGAATGCTTTCCTAACATTACCTCGAAGGCAGTGAGCCCATCCCAGTATGGCAGTGCACTGTGATCTTAGGAGTATAATAGGAAGCATTATGACCCAATTAGCTCCTATTTCTTGGCTGAGTTTGCCAAAGTGTTCTTTGGAGTCCAGTTTTGTCTCTCCATGTAGCGTGATTTGTGAGGTTGATAGGCCTTAAGGCTTTTGATAGACGTTGGGTCACTTAACCCACAAAAGTTGGTTCGTTATCTGAATGCACTGTTACAGGGAGCCCGTACTGGGGTATAATCAAGTCTGTCGGGGCTCTAACCACTTTAGAAGTTTCAGTCCTAGTGAGAAGTGCCTCCACCCAACCTGAGTAGGTGTAGATCAAGACTAGCAGTACCTTTTGTTTCCACTCATGAGTTTTAGTTCAGTAAAGTCCATCTCAACATCTGCAAATGGCAAAGTCCCTTGTCTTCAGATGCCTGGCTGATGTTAAGGCCACACAACTGGGTTGTTATGCATGTAGGCTTCACAGTGAGCAGCCAGCAAGTTACACAAAGTCCAATCCAAAGTCTTGGTACAAAGAAATAATGACCAAGCAAATTCTACATGGCCATCTTTCCCAGGTGGGTGCAGCTGTGTAGGTCTTGTGTTACAATAAAGCCTCAGAGCCTCAAGGAGAAAAATCTTTCCTCCTGCCAAAATTAGCTACCCATTTTCCTCAGTGACTTCTTCTGTCTTTGTCCATTTAAATTCCTCCTTTGAATAGTGGGATGGTTTAAGTAAGGGGGCTATTAAAACATGAGCCAAATTAGGCTGCTGGCCCAAGGCAGCTTGTTTAGCTGTGTGAGATGCCTAGTTTCCTTGAGCCTCGATTGATTTGTCTTTTTAATGTCCTGGACAATGTATCACTGCCACCTTAGAGGGCAACCACACAGCTTATGTCAGGTTCAAAATCTTTTGGGGTTTTTAATGTCTTTTCCTCCCATTGTCAAGAGGCCTCTCTCCCAGTAGATGGTGCCATGCATGGGTAGAGTGAACATGTAATGAGAGTCACTATAAATATGCACCTTTTTGTCTCACCCTTCCTCCAGAGCCCATGCAAGTGCTATTAACTCGGCTTATTGTGCTGAGGTCCTGGGAGGCATTGCCTCTGACCAGACCATTTGATCCTAGGTGACGACTGCGACTGCTGTCCTTCAGACCCCATCAATTACAATGCTGCTACCCTCAGAGAATAAAGTAAAGTCAGGGTCCTGGAGAGGGGTGTCTTGTGGGTCTGACTGAGCTGAACATGCTATCTCGACTTCAGCGCAGTCATGCTCAGGTGACTGCTAGGAAGTAGGCACAAGAGAAGCAGAATTAATGGCTTGACTCATCCTAAAGGTGAGTCTAGGATCCTCTAACAAGGCCCCCTGATACTGGGTTAATCTGGTTCCTGAGAGCCACTTAGCACCAGGTCCTCTGGGCAGCTTGTACTGCATGTGGTACAAGCACGTTCAGATTCTGCCCCAGAGTCAATTTGTCTGCTTCCATTAACAATATAGCTGTGGCAGCAGTGGAGTGTAGGCAGGAGGGCCATCCCGCTGACACTGGGTCCAACCTTTTTGGACCCAGTGTCAAAGAGACGCCACAGGTCTCTTTCAAGGTCCCAAAATGTGTGTTAGGACACCCTGAGCAATCCCTTTTTTCTCGTGAACGAGTAACTGGAAAGGTTTTGTGATGTCAAGCAGTGCTGGGGCAGGGGTGCTTACCAGTTTTTCTTTCAAGTGCTCAAAGGCTGCCTGCTATTCAGGATTCCATGCCAACAAGCGGGTATTTCCTCTTCTTAGGCATTATTCAGTGGCTTGGCAGTAGAGTTAGGGACCCAAAGCCAATAGTATCCTATAGTCCTCAGGAACTTCCTCAACTCTTTCTTGATAATGGGGACCCTCAGGCCCTGGATGGCCTGAATCTGAAGTTGAAAGGGACCATATTCCACTATTCAGCACAAACCCCAGAAATTTAACAGTTTGCATACAATTTGAGCCTTTTTCTTTGAAACTGGATACCCCTTTACCTGGAGCAATCCCAGAAACTTCTTTGTCTCTTCTTGGCATAGTTCATATAATTCTGCAGCCAAAAGAAAGTCATCTGCATACTGTAATAGGGAGATTTCATGACTTTCTCAGCTGAAAGGGGTAGGTTTGTTGAGAAGGCCTCCACAAATATCGTGGGAGAGTTCTTGAATTCCTGGGGAAATCTTGTCCAGGTTAACTGACATTTTTGTCCACTGTGGAGTTTCTCCCACTCAGAAGCAAATATTTCTTGGGAACCTGCTGACAAAAGAATACAAAAGAAGACATCTTTTAAATCTAATACAGTATACCAAGTTTGACTAGGTGGGAGTAGGGTAAGCAGGGTATAGGAATTCAGAACTGTAAGGTGAAAGTGATGACTACATTATTCACAGCCTGAAGAACTTGGACTGGTCTGTATTCATAGGTTCCAGGTTTTTGGACAAGTAGAAATGGTGTATTCCAAGGGGATTGGCATTCTTTTAATATTCCTGCATCAAGTAACTTCTGTACTTGGGGTTTAATCCCCTTCCATGCCTCCATTGTCATACCATATTGTCTTAATCATACTTGTTTAGCATGCCCCACCACTATAGGAGGTATGTGGACTGCCAAACCCAGGGGATTGTCTTTTGCCAAAACCAGAGGAGATTGCTGAGTCCAGTAGAGGAGTTCATGGTCACCCGACAAGGGTCCCCTCTTGTCTAGCTCCCTGAGGCAGTGCTCCTCCTTTAAATGAAAGGTTACAACCAAAACATTAGCTTCAGCAGAGGGAAGCTCTTCTCTGGTAGTCAGGATGATTTCTGAGGGAGAGAAAGAAATTTGAGCTCATAGCTTGTGAAGTAAGTCTAGGCCCAGAAAGGGAAAAGGATAGTCAGGCATAAGCACAAAAGAGTGACTAAGCATTTGTTATTCAAGCTGGACCTGCTGAGGTGTACAAAAAGAGTAAGATGATGTTTGGCCAGTTACCCCTGTACACTTATTTTCTTGCTTAGAAGTGGAGCCACTGGCTGAGTGACTATGGATATGTGGCTCCCGTATCCACAAGGAAATGAACAGACTTTCCCTCCAACAGTCATGGATAACTTGAAGGACCCATGACCCTGTCAGTCTGAAACTTTCCCTGCATCCACCATCAGCACTTTGTTTTTCTTTTGTTTAGCAACTTTCAGCACTCCTACTTACCGTGTCCCATCTCCTTGCAGTAGACACACTGGTTTGGGTCCAATAGGACACCTCTCCCTCCTTGTTGGGATCACTTCCCATCCTGTTTCTTACTTCCTGTCCCTGCCTGTGCTTCCTTCTTATGAGTTGCTAACATCATCTTCATCTGTTCCTCCTGAGATTGTTACTTTCTGTCCTCTCTATTGTTAGAAACCCACTGAGCTACCTCTATTAACTGAGTTGTAGTCATTTCAGCAAATCTGTCCCATCTCTGCAATTTATGGTGATTAATAAAAGACATGTTCATCACATGAGCATTTCCAGCCTGTAGGGGATCATATGGTATGAACATGCAGTAAGCTTCCCACAGGTACTCAAGGAAAGCAGAGGGCTCCCATTGGTTACCTGGTGTACCTCTGCCACTCTCTGAAAATTTGTGGGTTGGTGGGCTGCTGCATGAAGTCCTTTCAATAAAGTCACATGGTGATCATTCAAACTCTTAATCCCATTGTCTATGTTGGAATTTCAATTTGGCACTTCCTGGGGCAGCATACATCTCAGCCTATCTGTAACTTCCTGTGGAGTTTCTAGCCCTTCCACTTCTACATAATCTTCTGCCTCCTTCCATATTCTGTCTCTCTCTTCTGAGGTAAATACGGTATAAAGCAGCTGTTGACAGTCAATCCAATTGGGGCAGTAAGTCTTAAATACTGACCCTACCAAATTAGAGCGTGTGGCTAATCAGAGAATGGGGGAGTTTGAATTTTCTAGTTACACAATTCACTAGAACTGAAAGGGGTATAAATGAAAGTGGTCTGAATTGCCCCTCCTGGCACTGCCATTTCCCCAAGAGACAAAACAGAAAATGGGAAGGAGGATGACACTTCCTCCAGAGTGGGTGGTGCTCTTTCATCTGTGTACCACATAGTCCCTCCCAAATTGGAACTTGCCCGGAACTTGGTGTCTCAGAACTCAGGTTCCACATGCTGCACAGTCTCTCTCATATTTTGACCCCCTGAGTGGAACTCAGTTTGCCAGAAGTCAGGCTCCATATGCTGTGCACTCCCTCTTGTCCTTGGACCCACTAAGTAGAACTCAGTGTCTTGGGAATCTGGCTCTGCCCACTCCACTGTGGGTCCCCGGAGATGTCAGACAAGTTGGAGGCTGAGATGGCGCGAAAGGAGTCAACAGCTTCAGCTCTGTGGATGAAGTCACTGCAGGTAGCTTCACATTAGACAGTCTCCTGAATTAACAGCACACATTTAGGAAAACTCTAAACACATATTTTAAGACAGGAAGAGGATGCTTGAACTACTTGTATCCAGGAATTGGTATGTGGAAACGGATCTGGATGCCTTGGGTTTCTGGTAACTACATTCCATACCCTACTGGCTATGTGAAGGTTGAGTGTTCACTCTGCAGGCCAACCTACCCCAAGGGCAGGCCATTTAAATTTGCAAAATGTCCAGAGTTTCTTTTTCCTCAACTCCATAAATCACCATCACTTTTGAATTTATGAAAATTGCTGAGCATGCATCCCAGTACAGTTGGTTTACTGCCAGCGGATCCCATTGTGACCACAGTTAACAAACCCATGAATCTTGCAGTGTACCTCAGTGAGTCCCAAGTTCCTTCCTTTTTCTCAATCTGCCAGGTTAGAAACAAAAGGGGAAGTCCAAGGTGAGCAGAGCTTGACAGGATGATGACAGTGACCTCTGCTGGCAGTGGGCTAGAAACGCATGTGCTTGACGTGGAGACAGACACGTAAGACCAGTGACTGGGAGAAACTCCCCTCCACCATGATCTCAAAATTTGGAGCAAACTCAGGGAAGCTCCCTGGAAAATGGGCAAATCGTGTAGTATCCAAAGCTCTTCTCAGGTTCAACAAACAACCAAATCTTAGCACAGAACAAAACAAATTCCTGAGTGAGCCATATGCCAGTTGCCTAACTAGAAAAACAAAACCAAATTAGAAGCTCGTACCTTGGTCAGGGGCTAGGCACTCAGTTGCTTCCATCTCATGGCCGTAGGCATTTATTCCCTCAGCCGTTTCCAGGAAGCTGGCTGACATCAGCCAGGGCACCCTGCTACACAGGTATTGGCTGCCTGGCGCTGCTTCCCCCTTCAAAGGAGGGCGGCCTTGTGGGCAATCTTGCTGGGGCCTCCAGAATGTTATGGTGTTCTCAAGAAATTTATCCACATGACACCGAGTTCCAGAAACAGATGAGGTTTATTTCAAACTGCAGTGGTCAGTCAGCTTTCACCGCTGAAACTCCTGGCTGCTGGCTGGCACTGACACCATTGTTCCCTTCTATTATAAATCCCTGTATGAGTTTGCAAGGTGGGGGGGTTTCCATGGATACCACCTTCTTAAAGCACTGTCATGGCTTTGGAATGTTACAAGACCTTCTTTCGCATCTGGTTAATTGACACACAGAATGTGGGCACCAGGCAGTTTGGTGCCTTGATATAAACCCATTTGTTTCTCTTTCCTTGGTTTTTATGGCTAATTAATGGAGAAGAGGAGGCTTTTTGGGGATTTGGCCAAAGTTCACTCACTGTTTGAGGTCTAACTGCTAACTAAGCATATAAAGTATAATCTAGGGGGCGGGGGTTTAGCTCAGCAGCATAAGCACCTGCCTGGTGAGCACAAAGTAGTGAGGTTGATCCCAGTACCAAAAAAACAAAAACAAAACAAAACAAAAAACAAAAAATGTGGCTAAAGTATAATCTATAAAATAAACTGAGTAAAGTTTTCAAGACTGGGGTTTGGGAGATTTCAAACAAAAAAAAACAGAGAAAAGAAAACAAATAGAATTACAAACGCTCTCACAAATATGCATATGTTCATAGAATAATCAGAACCATTATTATTGCAAATGTTAGAAAAATTGATAAAATGGCAGTAGACCAGTAGAGAGGTTAAAGTTGAATTTGAGAAACTACACTCTATCATATTGGTCAAGAAGGTTTGTATTTACTACTTAAGAGACATACCCTAGAAATTGGAGACAAAGGAAACTGAAGGGTGTTATTTATGTCCTACTTTTTTTTCTTTTACTGTAAATAAAGTTGAGCATCACTCCTGATGAAACATATGGAAATGTGGCAGTTGACAATAGAATGTCATGTTCTTTTGTCAGCTACTGATTTAACCATCGAAGTATAGTTCTTGGAAAATTGACAAGTGCTTCCATTAGATCCTCCCACACATGTTTTCCCATTGTTCTTCTTACCACCTGATCCTCATGTTTTTGTTTTTGTCTTGTTTTCTTCCCTCTCACATATTCCACTCATTTAGGATTTTAAAATGGATCTTAAGATTTGAAATTTTAAGGACAAGTTTGTGTTTTTTTCCAGCTGTGATATGATATTCAAAAATACACATCCTGAAACAGATGGCAATCTGGATTGACTTTTCTTAGTGGCAGTTTTGCCCTTATTTCCTTATTATTGTCCTTTCTCCTCCCACTAACATCAGCATTTTGATTATCATATTGTCATCATCATCATCATGTGAATCTTTGGGAAACTTATCAAGTACTTAAGTGTGATTCACTTATAAAAAGTGTGTCCCATATAAATCCCCTTCTTCCCTAGTTTTATTATTTGAAAATTTCTCATAACTATTATCTGAAATATTCTATATTATGCTACTTCTTTATAGCGTATGTCTCTCTTTTTTTTGTATGGTGTTTTAGGTACTTGGTTTTTCTGGAATTTTCTTTGCATTTCTTGTTTTCTTTCATCTTTATGAATTTCTTTCATATTTCCCCCAAATTTCAGGAAAGTAAAATGCTATAGAGTTTATATGTATTTGGTTATATATTTTCCTTAAAGTGTGGCAGGATAGATACCTAAATGCTATTACTTAAGGCTTATTTCTTAATCTCTCCAGGAAAAAAAAGAGAGACTATCCAAACTTGAGTCTATTCGTCATTCAATTGCTGGGATAATTAGGTCTCCAAAATCTGCATCGATCTCTTCATCAGTAAGTAGGATTCACTCTAAGCTACTGAAATAGTCATTGTCTGTTTTCTGTCTGAGATAGATTACTGTATGAAATATAAATACATATTTCAATAAGTAGAAAAATAAAACTTTAACTTTTATATGCATTTGAATCTGTTCATACATAGTACATAGTAAAACCTTATATAACAGAGATATAAGGAGGACAAAAATAATCTAGTGCAATAATCTTCCTTATCTGCAAGGTATGTATCTGAGACCCTTATTGGTACCTGAATCTGTGGGTAGTATCAAACCCGCTATATTCTATAGTTTTTACTGAACATATTTAACTATTTTAAAGTTAATATATAAGTTAACTACAGTACAAGTTATAATAATATAAAGCAGTCGTAGCAATAATTGTGGTAAATATTGCATAAATGATGTTTCTCTTTCAAAATACTGTACTCACATTCTTTTTATGATGATGTGAGATAATACAATGTTATGATTGGCTACAGGAAACTAAAACTGTAGGAAGTAAAACCATGGATAAGGTTAACTACTATGTTACAGACTTTGTATATCACATATGAATAAACATAGGAACTTGGTATGTACTTTGGAGCCTTATTAGAATAGTGTAAAAATTTTTTTTCCTCAGTGAAATGTAACATTTTTATAAGTGACATTACTGCATATGTGTTTTAAAATGTGTCTGTTTTTTATCGTTCATATTTTAAAGAACATTTTGATTATAAAATTAAAATTTGTTTGATAGATTAATCGTTGAAATTTGGGTTTGGTATGTCACAGTGGTACATAGAATATTAGTTAACTCCAGTAGCAGAAATTTGGTCAAAGAGAATATGCTATGAACAAGAGCATGGAGCATTTGTATAAGGCATTGGATACCCTTTTTTTTGGAAAAGGAGGTTTCCTCTCAAATAATTCAGGTAACTGAGCTCTTTAGTCTTAATTTGAATGTAAATGTTTTATGTTAAGCATGATAATCCAGATTGCATAATAATTGAACTCTAAAACTTTTTCTGAGTTTATATTTTTCAAGGTGTGATAATTTGGTAAAGGTAAAATAGAAGGAAATATTTTAATTACCTTAAATCATTTTTTTCCTACTAAAAAGGCCTTTAAAACATGCCAAATTAGCCTAATTTGGTTGTTTAAATTATTTCATTATGATGTACTTTGTGTCACATAAAATTCACATTTTAAAATTATTTTATTGTAATAACTTTACATAAAATTTATCTCTTAAAATATATACCTAGTGGTTTTTAGTGTATTTACTATCATGTGTAACCCCCAATACTAGTTTTAATGCTCTCAGAAACTATTAAGAATTAATACCTCCAAACTCCATCTCTGACAACTGTTATCTACTTTCATTCATATGGATTTATATATTTTGGTATTTTTCAGATATAGAATAATAAAACATCATCTTTTCTATATGGTTTCTTGTATTTGACATCCTATTTTTTAGGTTCATCCATTGAGTAGAATATGACAATACTTCATTCCTTTTTATGACTAAGTAATATTCCATTGTATGGATTTGCCACATATTGTTTATTCTTTCATAAACTGATAGAGATTTGTATTATTTTCACTTTTTGGCTGTTACAAGTAATGTTTCTATGAACACTGATATATGTGTATTTAAATGAACATGTTTTCAGTTCTTTTGATACTATATCTAGGAGTAGAGTTAAAGGGGTCATATAGTAATAGTACATTTAAATTTTTGAGAAACTGACAGTTATTTTCCACTGTGTCTACAATTTTATATCTTCACTAGCAATGGATGAAATTTAAACTTTTCTATATTTTTGCCAACCAAAACTTTGCTTTTGCTTTTTAAAAAAATTATGGGCAATCTAGTGGATGTGAAGTAATGTGTTGTTATTTTATTTGCATTTTTCTGATAGCTAATGATGTTTAGTGTATTTTTCATGTGCTTATTATCCACTTATATATGTTCTTTGTGGATCTGTCTATTCATATCCTTTACATGTTTTAAAATTTTTTGTATGTTTTTTATTGTGCTGAGATCAAAACCCGTAGCCTTCTATATGATAGGCAAGCACTGTAGCACTAAACTATATGTCCAGGCTTGAATTGTTTTTATCAATTATTGAATTATAGAAGTGCCTTACTTTCTCCTTGCTGAGACACAATACCCAATATCCACAGTGTAAGGAGGAAAGGTTTATTTTGGCTCACAATTCGTAGAGGTTTTGGTCCATAGTTGGCTGGCTGAAAGGCAGGGTAGCATGAGCAGAAGAGAAAGAGCTCGTGGTGCGGTAGCAGGAAGCAGAGAGACTCAGGGAGGAGGGTGGAGATGGTATCGTCTAGGCATGCCCTGAGTGACTCACCTCCTCCCAACATCACATTTAGCTATGAACTCATCAGTGGAGAGAATCCACTGATGAATATCATGCCTCTGTGATCCAGTCACTTCCCAAAGCCCACTTACGAGTACATGAGGCTTTGGGGGATACATCTAGAAATAATCTATAACAAAATTTCTTTTAATGAATTCTGGAAATAAGCCTTTTCTCATACATATAGTTTTCCAATGCCTTTTCTCTTTCTATAAGTAGTGTTTTTACTGTCTTGAGAATATCCTTGGCACAGCAACAGTTTGCAATTTTGATGAAGAATAGTTTTTTATGTTTGATTGTGCTTTTGGAGTCATATCTGAAAAATTCAAGGTTATTTAGGTCACTTTTTTCCTCCTGAGAATTTTATAATTTTGTTTCTTGTATTAACATATTTGAAACTTCATGAATTATTTTTGTCCATGAAGTGAGGGTAGCAGTCCATATTCTTCCTTTTGCATAAGAAAGCATATTTATTTAAAATATTTAAAAAGTCATAATTATAAACCATTGTTTCTTTATTCAAATGAACATATTAAGAATTGGAACTTTATAATGTAATCTTTGATAAAGTGTTATACATAGGAAAATAAAATTAGAATTAATCATAATAGCATTCCTACTTGCCATATCTATGTTTCTAGCAGTGTGATTAGAATGTAGTATCTACAGTGAGATGCTTATATCTTGATAGAAATTAACTGATAAATTAATTTGGGTTTAGTTGTGTATCATGTTTGATATGTCAGATAATTGATGTTTGCTCATATTACTAGGGTAGCATTTAATATGTTTTATCAGCTTTAAGCATGGGCCTCTTTTATTTATTATACTAAAAGAGTTAAATAACTTATCATTAACATCTCAGAGCCCTGAGGTAAACTCCACATCTAGCATATTCTCATCTCCAAATGGTAGAATTTTGCATTGAGAACTCTTTTTTTAGGTCTGCTTTTAATTTTAGTTCCGGGAGAACTAAAGGTAGTTCTCAGTGATGTGTGTTGTTAATCACTGTAGAATTGAGTCCATTCACTATATTTTTTAAATTTTTTTTTATTCTGGAACTGAACTCACGACCTTCTAAGTGCAAGGCATGCGCTATCTCCGGCTCTTAGGGGCTGCTTTTAAAGTCAAGGCCAGAGGTGTTGAACATTATCAATTATACCCTTTGAAAGTCTACTGGCAATCATAATGATCCATTTGAGTTGGAACTCTTTTAATCATATATTTAATGAAATCAGTTCTAGTGATGTCAGGAATACTGCATTTTCTTCAGGGCCATCTCTTTACTGTAAAATTTTATCATGAGTGGCTGAGAAAACCCCTCTTTCTATTTGATACCCACTGGTGAATATTAGTTATTTTACTGGTATGTGGAAATATACTGCTTCTCCAATAGAATGACATTCTCAAAAATATGCTTTAAAACCAAAAAGCATATCCAAATAATTTATTTGTTCTTTAAACTTCAAAAAACCTTATTATTCAACTCCTTCTCCTTAAATTCATTTTTTTCTATTGGCATGTTAATTTTGGAGTTATAGTACTTTGAGCTAGAATTTAGAAAATTAAAACATTTTTAACATTTGCTTTTTTATATATAATAATATTATGAATAGAATGTTTGCTAGCTGTTTAGAAAATTTTTGTTCCACTATGTTTAAATTGTGTAGCAGTTATAATGTCAGTATTATTATAGCTACATCCCCAATCAGCATAGGGCAGTGTGGTTAGTTCTTTTCATATGTAACAAGCTACTTGCATTTTTCAATGTTCGCTTTGAGTTCAGCAGAGTAATCTAAATTAATTTCTTCTAGCAAGACATGATAAGGTTAAGTTAAATATTGTACATTTTAAGCTTTAGTTCTTGTCAAATAAGGTCTTAATTTAATCAGTCATTAAAATGTAGAAACAAGAAAAAATGAAGTTTTTTTTTTGCATTATATCACAGCCATACACTAAATTCTCCTGTATAGTTATGTTTAATAAAGTTATTCTCTGAATTGCATGTTTTGAGTCACTTGCTTTATACTACATAATTTCCAAGAAGGGCATAGTGGGGTTTATTTACTGTGATTTTTACTGTGAGAGGCCAGATTTGTTTGCTCAAATGCTTAACAAAATTGTACAGATCATATTAGTCTAATGCTATGTTTTAAGGGGGTAATCCCAAACTAATGTAAATGTTTAAATTTACAGACATATGATTGTATGCTGATTCATTGTGATGATCTAGAAATAATTTCAGTTGAAATATGTGATGTGAAAGTAACTCTGACTATAGTTAATTGATGAAAATGTGTTATTTTTATATTGTGTCACATTTTAAACATAAAATATATGACTTTAAAGGAAGAATATGTGATAGGAAAAATGAGACTAACAAAAATAATATGGAATGATGAGAGCAGATGAATGAGAGTTAGAAGCACAACTGGAAAAAGTAAATGCATAAAAATAATATAATAAAGAATGTAATTATTAAACAAGGAAAAATGAGCAGAGGAACTATAGTAGTTGGTAATAAAAGAAAGAAGTCAGAGGAAACCAGAAATGTATTAAAGGAAGCAGATGTGTTAGACAAGAAACACAAGTTTAGAAAAATATATTTTGTAGAAATATTGTAAATAAGAATCAGAGAAAGTCCACAAAAGGGCAATCTAAGAAATCAGAAGTTATAGATGTAATATTCAAGTTTGGCTTATTTGTCTATCATTAGACCTGGTATGTTTTTGCTAGAATAGTTTTTAAGAACAAGATTTGACAGAAAAAACTAACTAACCCAGTCAATTAGGAGCATTTCTTAACTATATTAGATTAACTGTAACTTAAAAATGAAGGCCTGACAGTCCCTTATATGGTTAGCAAAAATCTTAGATGTCTTACCCACTCAGGAAAAATGAACCCATCTACACTGTTGGTAGAAATGTATATTAATGCAGCCACTATGGAAATCAGTATGGAGATTCCTTAAGAAACTAAAAATAGAAATTTCATGTGAGCCAGCTATACTTTTTCTTGGTAGCTTTCCCAAAGAATTAAGCTCATCATACTGTAGTGATACATGCATACTCATGTTTATAGTGGCACAGTTCGTAACTAAATTATGGAGCAGCATATAAAAGAAAATGTGGTATGTGTACAGAATGGACTAATAATACTCAGCCATAAAGAAAGTTAAATTGAGTAATTTGGCTCCTGCCTCTGAGCCATGTGGAGTGCAGATTGGAGAGAGCAAGGAAGAAAGCAAAGCCCCTGCCTGTTAGCCATTTGGAGCATGGATGGGGAGAGCCAAGATGGAAGGAAAGACCAGGTCTGTGAGCCATTTGGAGGTGGATCAGGGAGAGCCAAGACGGAAGGAAAGCCCCCACCTGTGAGCCATTCAGAGCACTGATGGGGAGAATAAGGAAGAAAGCTAACCCCTGTCTGTGTGAGCCATTCGGAGTGCAGACTGGGGAGAGCCAAGATGGATGCAAAGCCCCACCAGTTAGCAGGTGTGCAGGCTGGGGTGAGGAGAACAGCACCCGCCCTGTAAGCAACCAGCTGATTTGGAGGTACTGCACTATTTGATTGATTTTGCAGGTCTAAAGCCAAGCAACTATTTGGAGCACAACAATAATGCAATGTAGTAACTGCAGTGGATTTCCTCCTGTATTATCACTGTTTAGATTTGTTTTATTGCTCTGTTTTATTCCCTTTAAAATTAAAGAGAAAAAAATGAAGGATTTAATGCAATCCAAAATGTACGATAGATATTGTGAAGGTGAAAGGGGAAGAAATGTCTAAAAAGGGAAGGTGGTAGCCATTATTAATTTCCTATTACCTTGTTTTAAAGTCCTGTGTCACTTTCATTGTTTTGTTTCATTTGGTTTTATTCTGTTTTGTTTTGTTAGATTCTATTGTGTCTGAAGGTATGGGAAGCTATTTCACAGATAACAGGCTATATTATGGTACCCACTGTTGATCTCCTATTGTTTTGAAGTCCTGTATTACTTTCATTATCTTATATTGATTCATTTTATTCTGTTCTGTTTTGCTTGATTTTATGATGTCTTATGGTATGGACAGCTATTTTAAAGATAACATGAGGCATTATGGTAGCCATTGTTGATTTTCTGTTATCTTGTTTTGAAGTCTGTATTGCTCTCATTGTTTTGTTTTGATTGGTTTGATTCTGTTTCATTATGTTTTGTTCTCTTTAAAATAAAAATTTTAAAAAATTGAGTCATTTGTTGGAAAAGAACAGACTTTGAGACAATAATATAAAGTGAAATAAATCAGACATACTAAGTTAAGTATCACATAGTTTCTTTAATGTGGGAAACTCAATATATAAATGGCTTAATGAGCAATAGAAAAGGGAGATAGTAGAAACCTGTTAGACTTTGCAGATGGAAGGTGATCTGAGGAAGGAGGAAGGGGGAAGAGCAGTGGGGGAGAGGAGTAAAAATTATCAAGATGTGTTACATATAGGTACCAAGTCCCAAAGATGACTGTAGTTTTTATTGTTTTTTGGAAACATATCATAATAAAAATCTTTCCCCAAGAGGCTCATAAAGTTGGAATATTTTAGGTAGAAACCCTTTTATTTGATGTCATTGTAAGTTCTCTTAATACTGGATTTAGTTGTTCATATGTTCTACATCGTTGTACTATTAACCACCCAAAATTTTATTAAAATTTCAAATAAATCATATTAAAAGTGTCCCTTTCATTGCTTCCAAAGAAGTGTTTTAAAAATGTGATAGACCCAGGCCGGAGATACACATGACTTTTCCACTCGTGTGTGTGTTACAAAAGGTGTGTACAGGCATATATTCACAATAAATTCAAATTAAATTTGATAAGTGTCCCCCAAGTAATAAACTATAGATCTTCAGTTAATCTCAATAGAGATTTCTTTTCCACTTACTTTTTTAAAAACAAAAAACACAAAACTTAGATTTTTTCCAGTATTTTTTTCCCTAAATACATTTATTATCTTAAAATCTTTGTTTCTTGAGTGTTAGGTGAATTTTTTTACTTTCAGACATGAATTCTCCAGATTCTATATTCTTTCAGTTCTAAATAAATTCAGGTTTGGAAGGATAGGTTGACTTTGATAAGAAATCATTCACATGACATCCTTGCTTGTGTTGTGATGCTTTCTTCTTACTTTGTTCTTTTGACATGATGATAAAAATATCTTTGCAAAAATGTTATCGTGGATTTTTATATTCAATTATCTTTGCCACTGAAAGGCTTAGACGTATTTCTATTATAGTAAAGAGTTTTGTGTTTATAATGAATTGGTGTCCTGTGATAAATTTTAGGTAAGAAATATTTTATTATTTTGACTACTTTCTTTAGGAATTATGAACTATTAGTTTCAGTGTATAAAAGAATTAATTTTGAGTGAATTGTGCTTGTGGGTTTTTTTTTTTTTGGCTTTTTGAGACAGGCCTCACTGTGCAGTTCAGGGCAGCCTTGAGCTCACTTAGTAGCTCAGGCTGCTCTAAAACTTGCAATGATCCTCTTACCTCAGCCTCCAAGTGCTGGGATTACAGGTGTGGACCACCATTCCTGGATGTTGTGCATTTGCTTTTAAAAGTAATATTCTTTGGCCTTTTGTAGTTGTTGCTGCTTCATTATGTAATTTTTTCTTTAAAATCATTTTGAGAATTTGTTAAAATTTATTGAATCATCTTTATCATAATGAGTACTGAAAGAAAAAGGCTTATCTCATTTATCAAATATTCCACATATGTTTATATGGTGTATATATTTTTTGAAGTGAGAAAATGTCAGAAGTGGAAGTAAAAATCAATATTTACCCTCTTTTCTTAAGGTCTTTGTGGGGCTTTGCATTTTTTTTTAACCAACAGAACAAATTTTTGCATCACATGTAATGGGCCTTGGAGCAGTAAGATTTGGGTCTCTTTAGTGGCACAATGCAATGAAGGCCATGTTCAAAACTAATTTTCATTTACTACAAATAAATATCTATATTGTCCTACATGGAGTTCTACATAGAGTTGTACTTTTGTTCCACATGGACTTCATGCTATCAGCCTGTAATATCTCATTTGTGAATACCTGGCTTTTATTTATTTTATTGGTTGGCTTTCTGTTACTGTGATGAAATAACTGAGATGAACAATTTATAAGGAGAAAAAGATTTTTCTCTCTCATTGTTTCACAGTTTTTAGTCTATGGCTAGTTGGCTGCATTGCTTTAGGCCTGTGGTAACATAGTTTGTCATGATGGAAGCACATGGTAGAATAGCAACTCATCTAAGCCAGAGGCCAAGAGAGAGAGACTGTGAGAGCCTGGGATCCTGGGATCCCCGCTGAAGACGCACCCCCGTATACTACCTTCCTTCTGCTGTGTCCCATCTGCTAGTTTTACTATCTCCAAATATTGCCACACACTCAAGCCTGTCAACATTTAGGTCATTTGGTGACATTTAAGATTTCAACTATGAGCTGGGGATTTAGCTTAGCAGCATAAGCGCCTGCCTGGTGAGCACAAGGTCGTGAGTTCAATGCCTGGTACAAAAAAAAAAAAAAAAGATTTCAACTATGGTATTTGTCAGTAATCCTGACTTCATAATTTATAAATTACCTTCTTGTAAGGCATTATGCATATTATAGCTTGAGAATCTTAAGAGATAATGCACAGTTTTATAACTTAATTATACTCTTACCATCTGGATTAGTTTAGTTCCTGTGGGTAAATAAAATACAACAATAAAACTTTTTACTCATGATCAGAAAATATATGATTACATCTAGTATCAGAAAGTTTTTGAGGAATTAAACTCAACTCTTAATTATCTCTGCTATTTGGTGTTAGCATTTGACTTCCTAAAATAACAGGTAATTCCCTTGTTTTCTGTGTTCATCGTTTATAATTATCCTGCCATGTATTTGTAATTGCTGGTGCTTTTCAGTGATACATTTCTCCGAGGCTTTACCTACCATTGCTGTGCAGGAGCAGGAGCAGCCATGTGGCAGAAGAGTGGTTAAGGAAGGCAGATGAGTGAGAAAAGATTCAGCAAAACTTAAAATGAACCTGAGATGATGCTCATGCAGCATATAAAACTGGACAGTTCATGGCTTATGTAATCAAAAGTTTATTCTAGAAAAAAATGACTTTTTAAAAGTTATTTTTATAATAAATGTCCCCAGTGGTACTCCTTTTTCTTTGTTATTCCTTTGGTTAATAAAGTTTAACATATAGACTAATTTTATGATACAGTAAATAAAATTATAATACTAACTCTAAATACTAGTATTGTATGTACCATTGTATGATAGAAGAAGTAACAGAATATTGAAAGATATGTATTTTTGCAGTTCTTCCATACTAGTGCTCTAGAAGATACTTTCTTTAAAAATTATGAAACTTTCAGTGTTTATATAGTTTTTAAGTTGTTAAAGACAGGGAGGAGCTTATGTAAGACGTATTTATAATTGCTGTGCCTTTTACCTGGAAAAACTCATTATTTTCTCTGATTTACTTTCTAACAACTATTTGTTCAGTACGCTGAGATGATCGTCGTGAGTGAGAAGTCCCTGGCAGAGCATGACTGGTACCATGGCGCAATTCCCAGAATAGAAGCCCAAGAACTGTTAAAACAGCAAGGAGACTTCTTGGTGCGAGAGAGTCATGGGAAACCTGGTGAATATGTCCTTTCTGTATATTCTGATGGACAAAGGAGACACTTTATCATACAATATGTTGATGTACGTTTCTAGTTTAGTTTTTATGTATATTTTGATGTAGTTAATTGTGGTTTTAATTTTAATGTCATGATGAATGATTCAAGGCTTCAGAATTAACTAATGTGTTAGGTCCAATAAGGAAATATGCATTTTAAATATTTTACATTAAAATAGCTTTTATACTTTATAACTTAAATATATCAGTATTTAAAATAGATTGAACAGTAAAAGTATTTTAAATAAAAATGAAAATGTGAATATATGTTTTTCTTTTTATACTTTATAACTTAAATATATCAGTGTTTAAAATATATTGAACAGTAAAGGTATTTCATTTTATTTATTTATTTATCTATCTATCTATCTATCTATCAGTACTGGGGATCAAACTCAGGACCACGTGCTTGCAAGGCAGGCGCTTATACCGCTGAGCTAAATCCCCAGCCCCAGTAAAGGTATTTTAAATGAAAAATGAAAATTCAAATATATATGCTTTTTCTTTTTCTAGGGAGATTTAAAGTTATAAAATGTGCACTTTTGAGAATATCCCTTGAAATGTTTTCAAAATGGTGCCATTAGACATTTTTAAGAAATATTTCTTGAATAGTGATAATGAAATTCCTTAACATGTGAAACAGCAGTTGAACTAGTCTTATGATTTATTAAGGACTTTTTTCTCTTTAGTGAAAAATTTTATAAATTTATTCATGTTGCTTATTCGAACACTAAATTATTTTAAAAGTTGATATTGAAGTAACAATCTCTTTATTTGCTATGTTTTCTTTATTGAACATTAACCAGATGAAGAATAATTTCGAAATTTTTGCTTTTACTAATTGAGATTTTTTTATGGGAATTTTTGGTATTCAAAAGAATTGATGATTTTCTTTGTCATTGTTTTACTTTCTTCATTTGACATGGTATGCATTTTCAGGATAGCTGTCTACAGGATTTTAGTTTGTGTCCAGAGATGAGAGTGATACTAATTTTCTTAGAGAAAGCTTGAACCCATGATCACTAGATAAAATGCATAGGTTTTTGGTAACTTAGTCATATATATATATATGACTAATGTATATATTATTGGTAACAAATATAAATATATGTATATGTGTTTTTGAGGTGAAATTCATATATTGTAAAATTAACTATTTGAAAGTGTTGATTCAGTAGTAATTAGTACATTCAGTACATCTGGTAATTGTAGCTAAATGAAAATGAATGCCATTTAAATGGATTAAAAACATTAATTAAAATGTGTTATAATTTTGACACTTTTTAACTCTGCACAATATTCCGCACTTCTGCTTGATAATCATATTTGCCAAGTTTCATACATGTAATCTATTGTTTGAGTGACTCGCCTGTTTCTGTTGCAGTATTAGTCATTATTTCCTTGACAAGTTGTTATTTATATGTACCTTTAAGTTATGGCTATAGATAACCCACCATTTTGACCTTGTTGGCAGGACAGAAGGAAAGATTGTAAAGTGTAAACTAATTATAATTTATATGAATATTTCCTTCTATTTTTAAAGCTCCAAATGATACTATTTTTGCAATACATCACAAATTAAGTCTAAAATATTTCCCTTCTTACCACTTGTAATTTAAAATGTAACTATAGAAATCTAAATTAATATTCTTGGAGATAGAAAGAAAAGAGTAAACTTGGAAATCATCACGTATTGTTATTATTGGTATTTGAAAATAAGACAGTGTTTTAAGTTCAGAGTTGAAGATTATGACTTCTATCAGTAAAATTTTGCAAATATATCTATTAAAGATAAAAGCATTTGTATATAAGTTAATCCCTCAGGTTTCCTACTGCCTGATTTTATTCTAGTGACTTTCACAATGTAATGTTGAGCTCTTCAGTAGTTGCAAACTAGAGTTTAAGGTAGATGGTTTAGGGAAGTTTTAAATTCCTGTTCAGGCTTTTTTTCAGATGAATCATCTATGAGCTAAAATTATTCTATCTCTTTCTTCATGTATCTGTCACCTAGAAGGGTTCAATGAATGGAGACATTTACTGGTAGATGTTTAATGAGTGCCTATAGTATTCTAAAGGAGTTTGTAATCCAGTCTTAGATTATAGCAGCTGTATAAATGAGGTGTCAGGTGTCCTAAGGGAAGAGGACATACAGTAATAATGGATTTTAAAGGAAAGGAAAAAAGTAAAATTATACAACAATGAAAACAATATTGAACTTGGAGTCTGAAAAGTTGTGTTTTGTTTTCAACTCTAAAGTTTTGCATGTTCTGTGGTTTAGGAAGTAATCAGTATAATATGCAATAGAATTTTTATGGGAATCAAATCAGTGAATATATGCTTTGTAATATGTGAAGTGCTCTGAAACTGTTAGGCATTTTTATAATTGATGACTTTGAGAAAAATACAGATGTATTTTATAAGGAGTAAAATGTAATTAGAAGGTATGAATTCCTTTTTGGTTCCTATGGGATTTGTGAAATTTAAATAGCAAAAAAACCAGTGTTTTAGAATTTATGTTTAGGTTCAGGATGCTGCTTTACTCACAGTGATGTTTTGCCAACATTACTTTTGTCAGAGTCTAAGTGGTAGTTATTTCAGAACTTTATCTTTATATGGGTATAAGAGTTACATTTTTCCATAGTGTGCAACTATTGACATTCTTTAAACATTGTAATTGACAAAGATGGACACAGATACTTTGAAGTTTTGTATTTTTACCATTGTAATAGAGAATATCTGTTTTAGCTAGTTTAAGCAATAAGAGCTATACTTGTTACTGAACACTAAAATATATCACTTTTACATGCATATCTAAGAGTTTCTGAATCTGGTCTATTTCTAGTGTTACTGTACCAGCCTGTTCCAGTTATACCCTGTTTATTGTGCTTAATATAAAACCATGTTCAGAGTTTATATCTAAAGCTACATATTTTTTGTCATAAGTATTGATAGATTTTTATAGAGATTGAAAAACTTTTGTTCCATATGATAAAAAATATATAATCACATTCTTGCTTTTATGAATGAGAAAAAATTTGTATGATATGACAATAAGTAGTCAGAAAAACTTATAATATTATTAATAGGATCTATTAATAGGAAAATGCAAATTCATATTTCTCTAATTTATTTATCTAACACTTTTCCTGAAAACTCATTTTTAGAAAGTATCATGTTTTGCAACATAAGAAGGTGGAACTGAAAAATGCATGCCTTGTCTTCTGAGTAAGCTTAAAACCTAGTTATACATTAGTAGAAAACGTGAAAAAAAAATAGCAAAGGTACGTAATTAGAGTTGATTGAATCAGCCAGAAAATCTAGATGAGCATATGGTGTTGATATAAAATGACAAAATAATTTGTATTTTAAAATAAATCTTTGGATAAAAAATCCTCCATGTAATAGAATTGTTAATTCATTCAGGAAGTTTGTTTTGCATATTATATTATGTTATACCCTGTTAAGGATATGGAACAGCAAACAGTGTAACACAGATGTAGAAGTGGTAATTAATATGTGAAATTCACTAGCTTTTTACATGTGTAAAACAAACAGTTTACAGCAAAATAAATGGTAGAAGAATACACCATCACATTTTAATCAATTGATCATTCAACTAGAGAATGAGCAAACAAGCATGGGATTTAAACTGTATACTCGACCAAATGGACTTAAGCATTTACAGAACATTTCATCTCACAGCTACATAACACATATTCTTCTCATCTGCACATGAACGTTGTCCAGAGCAGTTCATATATCAGACCACAAAACAACTCATAACAAATTCAAAGAGAAACATCGAAATAATTCAAGTACGTTTTCTGACAATGGAATGAGACTGGAAATTAATAAAACAAGGAAATCTTGAACTATTGTAAGAATATGGAAATTAAAAAATACATTTCTGAGCAATCAGTATAATATTAAAGAACCTGAGAGACAAATTTAACTTTCTTGAGATGAATGGAAATAGAAATAGAACATATCAAAACTTATGAAATACAAAAGAAGCAGTTCCAAGAGCAAAGTTCATAGCAATAAATGTCTCTATCAAATAAGTAGAAAAATATGAAGTGAGAACTTTACAATGTGTCTCAAAGAACTAGAAAAACAAGAAAAAATTAGTAGAAGAAGAAATAGACAAATTCCTGAACACATAAACAAACTGCCAAAATTGAATCATGAAGGAGTAGAAAACTTGACCAAAAAATGAGCAGTGAAATTGAGTCAGTAAATAAATGATTACTTATGGTAAAATACTATTAATAAAATATTTTATTAATAAAAATGGTTATTTACTTTCTCTTTTTTCCACCAAAGAAGAGCCCATTGCCTGATGGTTTCACAACAGAATTCTATCAAATAATTAAAGCAAAACTAATATAATTTTTTTCTGAAACTATTAAAAAAAATCGAAAAGGATAGAACCCTTCTAAATGCATTCTAGAAGGCTAGTATTATGCTGATCCAGTACCAGACAAGAATATGCTCAAAAAGTAGGTTACCATAATACCTTGCTTCACAAATGCTAGTTTATGAATAAATTGGTTTGTGAACAATTTGGATCTTTTTTATTGTTACCAAGAGTTGAACTCAGGACCTTGCACTTGTCAGGCAGACACTGTGCCACTGAGCTCTATCCCCGGCCCAACAATTTTGATTTTGAACAGAAGCATTCAGAAAAGTATTGCTTTTCATCAACTCCATATTTGGTGAGGACCATGACTGCAGCTATATCGCCCCCCCCAACATGAATATGCCCATCTTCCCCAGAATTGTGGAATGAATTAAGTTCTTGAACCAAGGTACCTCTTGTATAGGCAACTATTCCTGATGAACATGGATGCAAAACTCTTTACCAAAATATTAGCAAAAGATTTAATAGCACATTTAAAAGTTCATTCACTATGATCAATTGGGGCCCTTCCCTGGAATATAAATATGGCTCAACACATACACAAATCAACAAATATGATACACCTAAGACATTAACAAAATAAAACACAAAACCCACAAAGTCATTTCAATACTTGCATAAAAATCATTTGATAGAATTAGTCTCACTTTATGGAAAAAAATGAACAGATTATATATGAAAGTAATATCTCAGCATAATGAAGGCTATACATTACAAATCTGTAACTAATGTCATATCGAATAGGGAAGCTTTTAAAGTAAGTTTTTTCTTTAGTATCTATTCCCAAGACACGGATGTTCAATTTTACCACTTTTATTCAATATAGTAATGGAAGTCCTAGCCAGAGCAATTAAGCATGAGGAAGAATTAAAAGGCAGCCAAATTGGGAAGGAGAAAGTCGTATTGTCCCTTGTTTGAAGATGACATTGTTTTGTGTGTAGAAAACCCAAAAGGCTGCTAAAAACAAGTTGGCACTATTGAATTTAGTAATGTTCCAGTATACAAAATCAATACCCCTAAATTATTTGCATTTCTATATGTTAATAGTGAGGTATTTGCAAAATGAATCAACAGTTCCATTTACAGTAGCTACAGACAAGCCTAAGAACAAATTTAACAAAGAGGTGGAAGAAAGATCTATATAATGAAAACTACAAAACATGGATGAAAGAAATTTAAAAAAATACAAATAAATGGAGAGATCCCATTTTCATGACCCAGAAGAGTCACTATTACTAGTTTGAAGTACCAAAAATGATCTACAGCTTCAAAATAATCCCCATCAAAATACCAGTGTCCTTCTTTACATAGTCAAAAAATAGTAATTTTGAAAATTGAATGGAAGCCTAGAAGCCCTGTTGCTAAAGAAATCTTAAGCAAAATGAACAAAAGCTGGAAGTATGACACAACCAGACCTAAAGGTGCACTACAAAGCTACCGTACAATAATCAAGACAACATGGGTTAATGACATTTTTAAAAAGTACATAGACCAATGCAGTTGGTAGGAGCCCAGATTATAGGGTGCCCAGAAATAACCCTATGCATTGCAGCTAGATGATTTTTGACACAGGAGTGTCATTAAAAATACACAATAGAGAAAGGAAATTTTCTTTAGTAAATGCAGTGAGAAAATTATATATCCACATTCAGAAGAACTGAAATTAGACTCCTGTCTCTCACTAGTTACAAATATCAACAAAATTTAAGGCCTGAAATTATAAAACTGCTAGAAGGAAGCAGGAGAAATTCTTTAGGCTATAGACCTATGGTTGGGTTTTGGATATGACTTAAAAGGCACAGGAAAACAAAAACAAATGTGAAATTAGAAGCACTGAGCAAAATAAATAAATAAATAAAAACAGTGAATAGACAACCTAGTGAATCTGAAAAAAATATTTACCAAAAATTATATATATGTATATATAAAATGTATCATAGATATGAAAAAAAAGACATCACTAAGCAGAGAACTGCAGATAAAAGCCAGAATGAGGTACCAACTCACCCCAGTGAGAGTGATTGTTATCAAGAAGAAATAGAGAAAGAAGAACTTATAAACTGTTGGAAGGAATGTAGATTAGTACAGTTATTACAGGTAATAGTATGGAGGTTCATTAGAATATGAAAAATAGAATTACTATGTGATCCAGCAAACGCAGTGCTGTATATATACACTCAAGAAAATGATATCAATGTGCTGAGACTACACCTGCATTTCCATTGCTATACTGTTCATAATTGCCATTACATAATGTCCATGGTTAGGTGCATGTGTAAATCAAATGTGGTATGTGTAAATTGTGGCGTACTACTCAACTATAACAAAGCAGAAAATCCTGCCATTTGTGACAACATGGGTTATCTGAAGGGCTATAGAATGTAATATAATATGTATATCATGTAATGAAGGGCATTACATTAAGTGAAATAGGACACAGAAACTCAAGTACTGATCTCACTCTTAAATGGAATCTAAAGAAAGTTGATGCTATAGAAGTTGAGAGAAAAATATTAGTTCCTAGAGGCCAGGGGTAATAAGAGGAGGAGAGGTGTATCAATGAACATAATGTTAATTTTTTGATTGGAGGAAATAGTTTTTATGTTCTGTGTACAGAAGGGTGAATATAATTAACAATAATGAAATTCATTTCAAAATATTTAGAAAAGAGACATCAATATACTATTAGAAAAAATAAAACTTAAGGTAATAGGTCTGATACTTGCAGAGTTGATTACTCAGTGTATTTATTCGTGAATGAAAGCATCACATTAAAACTCCTAAGTGTGAGGATTATGGGGCAATCAAAAATAAATAATAAGAAATTGCATAGCTCAGTCTATTAATTTAGCAATTTATTCGGTAGATACTTGTTGGTTATCTGTCATGTGTTGTGTTCATTTTGAAGTGATAGATTTAGTCTACAAATACAACAGATAGGTTCACTTTATTTTGTTGCCATAACTCTAGGCTCTTCAAGTAAATTGATGCTATTGGGCTTAAGGAAGTTATTAGAACTCTAATATTACTAACATTTTTGTAAACATAGTATTTTATTAACAAAATGTTTACACCCTTCTTAGAAAATGTTTTGTAGTGATTTCGCATGTCATACTCTATAAAAACGTGTTATAAAATACATTATAGACTATTTCGGCTTTTGAGTATCCTCAAAAAGTATACCAACTTTACCTTCACTTGCAAACTATTGGCATAAATCTAAAAAGAAAAGTTATACAACAAAAAAGCAAAAGATTTTGTTTTGTTAGCATTTACAAACAATACAGACATTATATGGTTTGAATAGATTTAGGTCCGGCCAAAGATTAAGACTGCAAAACTAAAGTCTTCAAACATCCACCATACCATCCTTATAGTATTTCATTGCAGGTAACTAGGCAGTTTATCATGTAGCCACAGCTATAAACCTGGCTAATGCTCTTTTAGCAGGCTGGGCATGATGATGCACACCTGCAGTCCTAGCATTGTGAGAGGCTGAGGCAGGAAATATTTTTTTAACTAGTACATGTTTGCAATACACCTGATTGTGTTCATCAGGGGGAGTTGGCACATGTACATAATCTATCTTAATTCTTTTAATCCTCTTAATTCTTTTTTCCCTTTTCCCTTCCCTTTTGTCTCCCTCCAAGTCTTGGTCCCCTTCTCATTTGCAAAAGATCTATGTCCAGCATGTTTTTACATGAAAATTCATCCCAAATTTGTGGCCTTATCTTTGCATACTTAAGAATTATTTTTTTCCATTCTACATCTAGCCATTCAAATACTGAAGGGAATTCAATTACTACTTGAAGTAAAAATGAAACTGTTGCATTATTTTCTATACCTTTGGCATGTAAGTTGAGACTTGGAAGATTTACTTTGTAACAATAAAACAAATCTTTCCTCAAAATATATTTACACTATTTTTTACGAATTGCTATTTGAGTGAGTACTGTTTAAGGCCCAGGGATATAATAGTATGGCTTATACTCTATGAAGGAGGCTCACAGACATTCATAAATCACACATTTTATATAATTGTAAACTGTAGTAATACTTAAGGAAAAACACAGTTATTAATAAATCTTTTAACATAGAAGCTTAGAGCAGTTAAACCTGAGGCAGTTAAATCTGAAGAACCAATAAAAGTAAACTAGGACAAGCCATACCAAACTTACCGATACTATTCTCCAAAAATCCTAGCCCTCCTTCTTGTGTACTGATTTAATTAGTTACTTATAATTTATTTAGTTATTTATAATGATCAACATTCCATTTGTATTTGTTTTATTTTTAATTTTAGATGTTTATCAAAAAAGAATGCTTTAGCCTATTATTTTTGGTACCGGAAATCTAACCGAGGCCCCGTGCCTGCCAGACAGGTGCTGCACCTGAGCTGCATCTTTGGCTCTAGCCTTTTAAAATTTCAGGTTATTTCAGCCCTTTTCAGAAACAGGTTTTCTTTTTTTTTTAAATTTTTTTATTTTTCTTCTTTTGTTTTTTTGAGGGATAACTCAGAAACAAGTTCTAGATATAGTAAATGTTTCTGAAACAAAGTAATATATGCTTTTGGCAAAAATTAAAAAATTATGTATTATAGAATCTGATTTTTAATAATGTCTCTTGAAGGAGTCAGTATAAGTCTTTCAGATTTTTGGATATATTTTAGTCATATGGATCTATGCAGTTTCTCTTTTCTAAACTTTCTGTTGTATGTATTTTGTATTTGTATTTCTTATTTAATGATATGTTATATGAGATTTTAAAATGTAATACAGTCAAGAACAAAATGATCTGTGTAGAAATTTGTGGAAATTTATAACTTTTTATATCAACCTGTATTTATAAAAGAAGACTCTTAATTAAAAGTTAGTCTGTAAGTTTCAAGTTAGCCTGAAGATGCCGAGTAGGATTGCATGAACCTGGGACTTCTAGGCCAGCCCAGATAACTTAGACCTTGTTTCAAAAAGAAAAAAAAAAAGTCTTGAGTTCTTTCTATTATTTTTAAAGCAATATAGAACACTTAAAAATCATTTATATGTCACTCTTGCTTCCTTATCAGCTGAGTTAAAAGAAATTTACAGAGATCTCTTCAAGATCAAATGTAAAATTTGGAATGTTTCATGTACAAAAGAAACAAGTCCTTAATAGTTTTGGAGCATGTTCTGTTCTTGATCTTTCAGTTGCTTAGATAAACTTTATAACTTTTTTAGGTTCATTATTGTAGCTCCGTCTTTAACAAAATGAGTTACTCAGTTTTGGATGGTGTTAGGACTTTTAGAACTTCATTGGTCAGAGGGATCATTTAAAAATAATTAAATTCAGAATTTAAAGGGAAACTGAAAATCTTCACTTTTACTCAGTAGTTCTGTAGAATTTTACATAGGGAATGACATCAGAGGTTGATTTGAAATTTCATTATGTGCGAACTGCATCTTTTTATTAAATATTGTAGGTCAGTGTTTTGATTGGACTAGTGTCTGTTTCTAATTATGTTGTCTAAATTCACAGCTGCATTTTTGTACTGTGTTTCATTCATTCATATATGTATATTGACACAAGCAATATGTACTACACAAATTTTGAGCCATGGGGATACTTTGCTGAACAAAACAAATGAATAAACTGATCACCTAGGGAGCCTCCGTTCTGGCAGAAGTAGGGGGAGCACACAATGAAAAAAGATAAGTAAGATATATGGTGACAGAGGTAAATAAATAAAGTACATTTGATGATAGTGATATGTTCTAAAGAGAAGATTCATTGAAGTAAAAAAAAATGTAGTTGGGATGAGAAGATCGATATTGGGCATTGTGTTGGGTGACCAAAATAAATCTCCCTGAAAAGTTAACTTTGATAAAAGACTGGAAGGCAGTAAGGGAGCTATAATTCATAACTTCTAAGGAATTAAGTGGCAAAGCAGCAGATCCAGAAGAGGGAGTAAATAGTGCGATCTAAAAATACAGTGAATATCTAAGAATTTTGTTATAGTAAGAGACACATTGCTATTAATCCCCTCTCAAAAGACTTTCCCTCCCTTTAAGCACACTTATTCCATGGCTCTTAACACTTTCTTAAGCAGTTCTGGAAGTCCTTTTTCCTAAATTTTTAGTTGTGTTGTCATGATTGCCTTGGTGCTGTGAATTGATTCAGAACATTCACCTTTTATATCATTTTGAGTTTGGGAAAGAGTCAGAAGTTGCACAGTGTGAGATTCAGTGAATGAGGTGGATAAGGGCATGCTGTCTTTTTATGTTCCTACCTTTCTGTTAGATGGACTCCTCAGTAGCATTCACTGTTTTTTTTTTATCATATCTCTTAAATACATTCATGAATGATGATATAACTTCTGTTAGACTGAAGGGCAGACAGGGGAAGAAGGAAAATATTGGACTAAAATATGATTTTTTTTTCTGGTTTTTTTGAGACAAGGTCTTACTATGCAGTTCAAGCTGGCCTTGAGCTGACTTTGTAACCCAGGCTGGTCTCAAACTTGCATAGATCCTCCTGCCTCAGCCCTCTGAGTGCTGGGATTACAAGCATGTGCCAGTACACCCAGCATGTGGTTGTTTTTAGTACTTACTACATGTTAAACTTCTATCTTCTATCTTGTATATATTTTTTGTATGTCATTTCTTAATCATATAACAATCATACAGCATTGTTTCATATAACAATGCTTTTCAGGATAAATGAGCTATTCACAAATAAGTATTAGATTTTGAGAAAATGTAACTTACAGTTGCATTCTTGAAAATGCTTGTTTTTGTATATACTGATTTGGAATAATTTTGAAGGGTTTATTGTTTGTGTGGTAATTGAGAGTATATTGTGTGCCATATTCTAGGAAAAGTGGTTTGAAAATTAATGCACAGTGGTCATAGTTATTTCTGAGGTGGCCCAAAGATCATCTCTGTTTCACTAGTGAATGAACTGATATAGTGAGAGATCTTGCTTAGAAATATATTAGTATTTTCCATGTGCAATATTTTTAAATATCAGAGCTGATGTATCACAGCTGGTCGGATGACTTTGAAAAAAGTTCTGTAGGCAACTTGTTAACAACTATCTTGAATTTTCTGTAACTATATCTAATTAACATTGCCTTGTGTTAATTGTATATCCATAAATGGTGAAGTAAGCATAATCTCCTTACTGCATCTTAGACTCCATCTCTTTAATGCATCTTTGTTTCTCAAATGATGAAAAAGAAATATTTTTTTTAAAAGTTGTATGTAAGTTAAATTCTGGTAAACTGAGCAAAAAAAGAGCTTCTAGTCTTTAACCATTTACTCAGAAAATAATCTTCTAGTTATTGCAAATCGTGTCAAATATAGACAGGTTTGAAAGTTCCAAGTTTACAAAATTTTTAATTGATGCAGCATAGTCGTGCAGTATAATTCAGTATGTGTATTCAGGGTATAGTGATTAAATCAGTGTAATTACCCTTTCTATCTCCCTAAACATTTCTCTCTCTCTCTCTCTCTCTCTCTCTCTCTCTCTCTCTCTCTCTCTCTGTATGTGTGTGTGTGTGCCTTCCAACTCATTTCTTCTAGTTCTTTATAAAATTTATAATAAATTGTGGTAAACTATAATCATCTTTCTGTGCTACAGAACACTAGAACTTTTTCCTCCTAGGTAAAGCTATTTCCTCCTAGGTAGAGCTTTTTTCTCCTAGGTAAAGCTACCTTTTAGCCAATGTCCCATTTTCTATCCTTCTCTTCTTCCTACCCTGTTCTATTCTTTCTAGATGTCTAGTCTGCCTTCTAAGGCAGACTGCCCTTCTAGGATAAGAAAGTTCTCTTTGTAAATTTTCTTAAAATGATACATATCCATATCTGTACCCACATATTTCCTCTCATATGTACAGGTGAAAATCTTCGTGAATAATCAGTTGGAAACTTTTATTACATTGCACTGCAATGCTTCTTGCATTGAAAAGTTTTTCCAGTGAGGTATTTTTAATTTTTTCTATTTACTGATATCAATTCATCTATAATGGTAACCTACCCACTGGCATATCTACATATGAAGACAGAGGAAAAGGGTCTTGGCAGCATTCAAGGAATGTTACTTTCATATCTGGTGTTATGAAAAATGCTAAGATTTGAGCATGTGAGTATTTTCAGATTTGTAACTGGGGCATTTTCTTTTTTAAAAATGTTATTTAAAGAGAAAAAAAGCAAAACAAAAAAGACTACAAATAATACAGAATTTCAAATCACTAGTTTATAAAGTACACACTGTCATCTTAGAAATAGTTGTTCAAGGTACAAAATTAAAGCATATAAACTGGACATTCAAACAATGAGACTGCAAACAGTTCTGCTCAACAATCCAACAAAAACTTAGTGAAATGGTCATCCATCTTACACACTTAAACATACATGCAGTTATATCCTTTAGAGCACTTTCTTTTCCTCTCCTTTTTACAATAGCAATTACACATTTTTAGTTTTATTACTCCTACAGTTCTTATTACTTTTTACACTAGAGGCACAATGTGATATTTATAAATATGATTCTTACTTATTTCACTTAGGAGAGGGTCTTTGAATGTGGGGGGCTTGATGTTTTTCAATTCTTTTATGTTCTTGATATAAGTCCTTTGTTTGAGGGGTTGCTGGCTAAAATTCTTTCCCATTTTGTGGGTTTTCTTTTCACTTTGTTGGTGATTTCTTTTGAAATACAGAAACTTTTCAGTAATATGAGTTCCCAGTTGTTGATTCTTTAAAGTGTTTCCCATGCAGTTTACATTTTGTTCATGAATTCTCTGCCTACCCCTATGTTTCTAAGACTTCTACCTACCTTGTCTTCTAGTAGATTTAGTGTTTCTGTTTTAATATTTAGATCTTTGATCCATTTAGACTTTAGTTTTGTGCATGGTGATAGGCATGGGTCTAGTTTCAGTCTTCTGCATGTGGAGAGCCAATTTTTCCAACACCATTTATTAAAGAGGCTGTCTGTCTTCCAGTTAACATGTTTAGCCCCTTTGTCAAATATTAAGTGGCTGAGTGTCTTTCTAGTTGTGCTTGCATCTTCTAGTCTGTTCCATTGATCCTCAGGTCTATTTCTTTGCCAGTACCATGCTGATTTTATCACTGTGGCTTTGTATTATAGTTTCAAGTCAGGAGTTGAGATGCCTCTTGCCTTGCCTGCCTTGCCTGCCTTCCAGAATTGCCTTTGCTATTCTAGGTTTCTTCTGTTTCCAAATGAATTTTAGGAGTGCTTTCTCTAAATCTGTGAGGTACGTTAATGGTATTTTGACTGGGATTGCATTGAATCTGTATAGCAGTTTTGGGAGTATGGCTATTTTTACAATGTTGGTTCTTTCTAGCCAAGAGTAAGAAATAGCCTTCCATTTTCTAATATCCTCTTCAATTTCGTTTTTTAGCGTAGCATAATTTTCAGCATATAGGTCTTTTACATTCTTAGTTAGGTTGATTCCTAAGTATTTCATTTTTTTAGATGCTATTGTAAAAGGCGATATTTCCATAATTTCTCTCTGTGAGTTTTTCATTTGTGTACAGGAATGCTTTTGATTTTTAAGCATGGACTTTGTATCCAGCTACACTGCTGAATTTGTTTATTACCTCTGGTAGTCTTTTAATGGTGTTTTTTGGGTCTTCTATATAGAGTATCATGTCACCTTCAAATAGTAACTATTTAACTTCTTCCTTTCCTACCTTTATTCCTTTTATTTCTCTCTCTTATCTGATTGCCCTGGCTAGTGTTTCTAGAACTATATTAAATAGGAGTGGTGATAGTGGACATCCTTGTCTTGTTACTGATTTTAAAGTGAATGCTTTCAGTTTTTGTTCATTTAGTATAATGTTGGCTGTTGGTTTGTCATAGATGGCCTTTATGAGATTAAGGTAGACACGACGTATTCTGAGTTTCTGAAGGGTTTTTATCATGAACATGTGTTGGGCTTTATCAAAAGCTGTTTGTGCATATGGTCAACCTCCCAAGAGATGCTCAGATCTCTGGCTCCAACTTTCTAATGGGGTGGGCTCATGCTGGTAGGCTCATGGCTGCCTACTGGTAGCGAGCAGGTTGCTTTGTTGCTTTGTTGTGCAGTGCCCTAAGTTCCAGCATGGCAAGGATCTCGGGAGAAGCTGTTGGTTCTTGCCCTGGGGCGGCCACAGCTTGCCAGGCCAAAGCCACTTATCAGGGTGGCGAGCTAGTTGCTTGGTTGCTTGGTTTTAACTGTTAGTTCTTCCTCTTACATTTTTCCATTAATGAGTATGTAGTGACCTTCTTTATCTCTTTTAATCATTTTAGGTTTGAAGTTCACATTTTCTGCAAATAGAATAGTTACATCTGTTTTTTTCTGGGTTCCTCTTGCATGAAATACTGTTCTCCATCCTTTGACTTTTAATCTATGAATTTCCTTTTGGGTCAGATGTGTTTCTTGTATACAGCATATTATGGGATCATGTTTATTGATCCATTTTGTCCACCTATTTCTTTTTATAGTTGAATTGAGGCCATTTACATTTATAGGTATAACTGATATGTATTGGCTTGACTTTGCCAGGTGATGTTCCAATTGTTTGCTCTCTGCTTTTTCCTCTTGTTTAATTGCTTATCTTACCTGGTGGTTTCTTTCTGTTGTTGTTCTGGGAATTGTGGTCATTTTTATCAGTGTCTAGTATGTCTTTCAATACTCTTTCTAGGGTTGGTTTGGTGGACGTGAATTTCTTCAGTTGTTCTTTGTCATGGAAGTATCTTGTTCCTCCATTAAACTTGTATGAAAGTTTTGCTGAGTACATCAGTCTGGGTTGAAAGTTGTTTTCTTTCAGGGCTTGAAATACCTCACTCCAAGTTTGTCTTGATTTAAGGATTTGTGCTGAAAAGTCTGCTGTGATTCTAATAGGCTTTCCTTGATAGGTGAGTTGTATCTTTTCTCTAACAGCTTTTAGTATTCTGTTTTTATGCTGCGTGTCTGGGATCTTAATTATTATGTGTCTGGTTTTAGATTTATGTTGACTGTGATTGTTTGGTGTTCTATATGCCTCACTTTTCTGCATATCAGATTTTTCCCCCATGTTTGGGAAATTTTCTGCCATTACTTCTGTGAATAGTTTGCCTTTGTCATTTGCCTTGACTCCTGCATCTTCACTGATGCTTATGAGTCTTATATTGTTTCTCTTGGCCTATGAGTCTTCCATTGTTTCTCTTGGCATCATCTTGAAGCTGCTGGATTTCATTTCATGCTGCTTTGTTATTTTTAAAAGTTCTATCCTTTCATGATTGCTAATTGTGTTCCTGTCCTCAAGGTCCAAAATGCTATCCTTAGCTTCATTTAAATGGTTTTGCAAGCTTTCAGTAGAATTTTTTGTTTCTTGAATGTCTATTTGAGTTTGTTCCATGAATTCTGCTTGTTTACTATATTGTTCATTCAACATTTCAATCAGTTTCCCATGCTTCTGTACTTTTTAATCTATTTCTTCTCTAGCTGCGCTGAGCAACTACTTTACTAAGGTTGTTATTTGTTTTTTTTTCATAAGAGATTACTTCTAATTTGATATACTCTATTGCCTCATGGAGTTTTTTTTTTAAATTTCACTTGCTATCTTTTTAGAGATTTCTGGTGTGTAACTTTTGAAGTTCACTATTTTAATGTCTCCTGTACTTGCTCCTGGTGGTCTCAATTTTTGAGATTGCATTTTGTTTTTTTGTTTTTCCATTTCCCCCTTTTGAGTTAATATTTGGTCCTTCAATACCACTAGTGTCAATTGTTGGTAGTGTGTATCTTGAGGTCCTAGTGTAAGGTTGATGTTTGTCCAGTTCCTGGGTCCCACAATGAAGAGGTGGGCCAGTCACCTGAATTCCCCCTGCAGGACCTGTTGGGTGAGTCCTATGTTCTTCCTAGGCTGACAAACCTAGGAGCACTGATGGAAATCAACCTCTAATTCCTGCTGTTATTATGTCTTTAGGTTTTTAAGAGTCACCAGATGTCCCTGTTTATAGTGTTTGTCTCAGGTGGGAGCCTACTGTGTCTCTGGGTTTCCCACAGGCTCCCTTAATTTTCTCCAGGTTGGGGGAGACCTTATTGGCACCCTCCTCAAAGTACCTGATATTCTCTGTGTGCAAGAAGGACTTACCCACCCACTTGCCATACTCGCCTTATGGCCTATTTCTGTAGGGGGCTTTGCTATTACTCCTGTTTACCCACTGAAGGTGGCAAACTATTTTAGGGTTAACTCACTTCACTGATGGAAGGTGCTGAGTTCTTCTTACTGAGAGTCTCCCCTTGATACTGCATGGTTAATCCACTGCAGTCCAAGTTTCTGAGGAGAGCTGTAGGAGCCAAAGATCAACAACAATACTAGGTCCAGGAGCTGGGAGGGGGGGTCCCTGATGGCAGTGGTGGGACTGCAGGGGTGTGCATCATAGACTGGAGTTCCTAGGTCCTGAGGTGGGTGGCCAGTACTGTGGGGACATGGGAGGGGCCACGGCGTTGGCAGGAGTTCCTGGTCTTGTGACGTGGTCTGCTCAGATGTCGGGGGTCGCAGGAGGGACTTGAGTCTAGTCTCGCCCTGTGTGCACCACTGGCTGCAATTCCCAGGTCTAGCGAGGCGGTCTTCTGGGAGGGTGGGAGTTGTGGGAGTGGCCCTGGTTTAGCATGGCCCTGTGTGTGCCACTGGCTGGATTTCTCAGGTCCTGCAAGGTCCACTGCTGGGATGGCAGGAGGGTCCTGGTTCTAGCAAGGCCCTGTGTGTGCCTCTGGCTGGAGTTCCAGGGTCCCATGAGGTTTTCTGCTGGGATGGTGGGAGTTGCAGGAGGGCTCCGGGTCTGCCATGGCCTGGTGTGCGCCACTGGCTCGGCACTTTATTTCTTTATCAAAAGTATATGTATGGACTTTTTGGTAACATTAATGAAAATTCCAGTATATAAAAGCAACTAATATTATATTAGTATGTGTCTTGGTTACTTTTCTCTCCTTGCTGGGGCAAAATACTTACACCCAAATTTAAGGCAGGAAAAGTTTGTTTAGTTCACAGTTTATAGAGCTTTCAGTTCATGCATAATTAGCTGGCTCCAAGGCAGGGTGGCATGGCATAGGACTAACACTTCAAGGCAGCAGAAGACAGCAAAAGCAAGAAGAGCAAATAAGGGCGGAGAGCAAGCCTCTTTTTCGCCCTTGTATTGTAAGAAGTCTACTATGCCCTAGGGCTGGTGTGGCACTCACAGGATCTCCCTGCCCTCCTTTTGCACAGGATGAGGATATTTACAGTGTGAGGACCCTGGCCCCTTGCCAAGTTGCTTCATTAAACTTCTAAATTTCTTAAGTTGACACAATGTATCTCATGTTACGATATATAAGATAAATCATCAGAAGTATTCAAATATTATATTAGACTACACATTTGTAATATTTTTAATATTGAAAATTTTGTCTAATGGAACATATAGTATATGTAGTTAAATGTAAACACATTTCTTCTTCCCTAACATCAGTATGTCCCATGCTTTGTTTTCTGCATGCTTATAATTTTAACTCAAGGCCTTTCAGTTTCTTTTAGTTTTTCTTTTTACTCTCTAAACAGTTTTAATTAGGTGTACTTTTTATGCAAATTATTTTTTGCCAAAAGGTAGATTTTAGTATTTTTGTATTTCTCTCTCTTTCTCTCTCTCTCTCTCTCTCTCTCTCTCTCTATATATATATATATATATATATATATATATATATATATTTATTTATTTATTTTTTGCCCTTTAGTCATTATTAAGTGTATAGTTCAATAGTGTTGAGTATGTTCACATTGTTGTCCAATGATAGTTTTCATTAAGTAGAACTTACTTTATAATGAATGTAGTCTTTCTGAATCAGTCTCTTCATATTTATTTTGCTTTTATTTTCATGTTTTTAGAATCTGTATCGATTTGAGGGCACTGGATTTTCAAGCATCCCTCAACTTATAGATCATCACTATACAACAAAACAAGTCATCACTAAGAAATCAGGTGTAGTTCTCCTGAATCCTGTTCCTAAGGTAGGTGCATATTATATATAAATTTTTACTTATTTGAATTAATATTTCCTACTTTAAATAGAGTTCTTAGATTATATGCTAGAAATTCAGAAACAAAAAGATTTTGTGAGTGCTGCTACTATCAGTGCAAATGAAGTGTGCATCTTTAATTTTATTAAGATTGCCTTCCTGTTCAGTATTTACAATTTGAACAATCTGATTTTTGTCTTTGTTTCCCAATTTTTTCTTGAAAGATTTGAAGCCTTTCTTTACTTTCAATGTATTCCTAATAAAATATAGAAGTAAAAGATGTCCAGCAATTAGGAGTAAAGTAGAAATCTCATTTTTGAAAAGTGTAATTCTCAATGTATTACAGGATATTTCAACTTTAAAAACCGTATTTCCTTTTTCAAATGGTATAAATCATAACTTCTCCTTGTAGAGCCAACTATGTAGATGAGAGATGATTTTAAAGTCATTTTTACTTCCAAAATCTATCACAGAATACATTATTTTCCTGTGCTTTATGGCATAAGGTATGACTATGAAAAAAGTTTGTGTTTTTAAGACAAAACCTGTGGGGTGTTAAGCAAAATAAAATAGTCAAGCTGCCTTGGCATATGAGCATTTTTGCTGTTTGAGGGATTGGGTTGGGGTCCACAGGGGTTTTTCCTTTGAGAGCTGTCTTAATGTGCAAAGCAGAGTAGAAACAAGGCAGTCATAAAATTTGATAGGTAATATTTATTGATTTGATGTTTATAGATCCAGAAATGGCTTTTGATTTATTTGAAGTGTTAGTCTTGAGAATGCTGGTAGATATACCTAGATATAGGTAACTGAAATGTCAAGAAATTATTTTTTGCCTTGTGACTAGAAATGAATGTCCTTATTTGTATGAGTCTTCACTCAGGGGCTGAACTTAATAGTCCTCTCGCAGAAGATTTTGACAGACAGGCAGTTGCTTAACATTTCAATTCTGTAGCTAAGGATTTGGCCTTCTTGTATTTTCTTTTATGTTATGAAATTGGTTCATTTTTTTAAAAAGATTTCTCCATTCATTTTTATCCTTTAGTTATAGAAAATTACATAATTTTTTCTGTTCTTAGTGGTTATCACTGTTTTTCTCTCATAAAATAAGTCTTCCAGTATTTCCTCTTTTATCTGTGAATATATGATACTGTTGTACACAATTGAACATCTTTACCCTTTTTTATTCAGTTATTCTCATGACTTCAGTTACTACTTATACAGCAAAACTTTCAAATGTATATTTTTAAGTCAGATTTATGTTTCCCCAAACTCAGAATTTTTTCTGCTTTTTAAATCAGACTGAGTTTATTACCTGAGTTTATGCCAAAATTTGTCTCATCAGATTTCTAGCTTTTCCAAAATAATAAACCCAGGCATCACCTTTCATATCACCTTAATCACTATTGCCTCCCTCTCTAAGTGACAAGAGTTTCATGTACTTAATTGTACATTTTAAAGTATAATCTTCACTTCCAGTATATCTTTGTATGAATCAAGTTCAGTGACGGAAGGTACTTTGTTGCACGTTAGGGTAACACATTATACATCTTAGGTTTTCAGAGATACTGATGTCCCTTTTTACATGCCAGATATTTCCACTGTCTTTAGACTTAGCCAGGTCTAAGTTGACATACCAAAACCCTTATAGAGAGAAATACCATGCAGACCTGTACATGAGTAGGAATATATAATGTCAAGTAAAACTATAGCCTTCACAATATAAAATTATCTATGAAATGAACCTAGATAATTGATTTGATTCTCTGGACTATAATACAGTCAATTATTATCTTTCTCTACAACTTCTAACACTATGGAGTTTATTATCTTGTTCTTTTATGGCAGTAGCTATGAAAATAAATGTATGCTGGAAGCTATTGAAGATTAAAGGGCTATATATAATGGTTTTATGAGGTAGGAACTTAAAGCTTACCTACCTGACTATTAATCTGATATTAAGTACTGGTATTTGAAATACACAAATCATCCTTTCACTTTGATGTACATATTGTTATGTACTTTTCACATTACTCTTAAAAGGTAATCACAATACCAAGGTTGTAAAAGTTAGCTAATTTTCTATTATGAGTGAAGAACAAATTGACATGGATTTTATTATGGTGCTATTATCTGTTATATATCTTCCTTGAAAATTTACTTGTACTCATATTACTGAATCCATTTCTTGATTTAATTTATGTAAGAAGTTAATGTGTTTCACCATATAAGGTGCTATAAAATATCTAAGTTTCATTTCATGCTAGACTTCATTTTTAGCTTACATAAAGAAGGTTAATTTGCTCTCAGGATATTTTTTCCCATTTGTTTCTCTTTCCATTTATTTTTTCTCTAACTATAAAAATGTAAGTTTATTATCATAACGCCTATAGTAGTCAAAGTAGTTTTTTTTCTTTTATGCATATCCTTATTCACTCAGAGATGCAGGAAACAGGACCATTTTCACAGTAAAATACTAGGTAGTTGACCAAGCCATCTAGTCTTCACCTTCTACCGACTGATTTTTCTGCACTGCCTACCAAATTCTGTGCAAAGATATGGAGGGTGGAAACTATGTTTTGATAAGCAGGGGTTATTCATCAGCTGATTTCATCATCTACAAGTTAGCAAATACAATAGACATGTGTATAGTCTGTTCCTTATTTAGTTCAGTTTCTGCTCAGTCATTAGTTTATCACAGAGTCCTTACTTTGTGAATATCTGTTAGTGATGGCTATATTTATCTGTGATATATTATATTATATTATATTATATTATATTATATTATATTATATTATATTATATTATATATTTTTACTTGTTTAATTCTTCCAAGTGGAATACAAGCTTCTTAAGGCAGAATTATATTGGCTAATTAATGCAACTGGATTCCTAGTACCTGGAAGAGTGCTGGACCAGAGTATATATATTCAATAAACTTTTGTTAAAAGATTGAATTCATTGAGGGGATACTAACATTTTTGAGCTCTCCTTACGTTATCTGTTGGTGATATACAAGGATAATATTAAAGTCTTATCAGTTAGTATAGCATGGATACAGTCCTATCAGAACATATGCCAACCATAAACAATTAGGAGAGCCATAGATGTGTTTGCTGGCTGGCTACCCTTGATGAGTGTCTGGGGAAAGAACGTTCCTTGGTGGACTGAGGAAGCACAGAGACTAGCACGCTAGAACCGTGGTCACAGGAGAGAGCGATGGGAGATGACCATAGATTTGGATTAACTTAACAAAGAAATAGATATTGTTTTCAGAAGTCTCTTGTATAATTTAGAAAATTTACCTAATTAGTATAGGAGCAACATTAAATTTTACAAGTTTTCATAGTGTGCCTCTTAAGAAAAGATTTATATTTAAAAATGATAGTGAATTTCAAGGAAGTTTTTACTAGTAGTATTGCTATTCAGATAAGATACTGTAAATGCTATAATTTTAATTTCTAAGAACTTTTTTCCAGTAATATCATTTTTGGAGGCATTAAGCTAGCTGTACTTCTGCAATTAATTCTCTTAAGCTGTGAAACATAGAAGAGTAATACTTTTTTTTAACTGTTGAAAATGAGATAATTAAATATCTTGTCATATTAGATTTATATTGTGAAAACCCAGAGTTTTGAAAAAAGTTTTGAATTAGAATACTCACTATTCCATTTAATTGACTCTTTTAGATCAGTTAATTAGGTCTATTGACAAAGGAAAAGCACAAAAACTTGCCAGTCTTTTCATAAGGAAATCCATCGGAATATGCTTAATTCTCTGTGTGGGCCTTGGATTTGAAGGAGAAGAAACTCCAAATTGTCATATCAGGATCAGCTACGCCATCTTAGGCAAGTTAATTTCCTGCTGCATCATGCAATAGCCCTGTTTGTAATTGTCCACATTTATAATGTGAGGAAAAATTTTGTAGTTTTGAGGAACTACTCAGTATCCTATACTTACAAACACTTTTTTCATAGGACAGTTAGATCAGAACAAAAGGCAAATTTGGAAAATTTTAAATTGTGAAATAAAAAAAGAGCTTAGTCTGCTGAAAACCTTTTACATCTTTTTATTACATCTTTTCAACAACTGAAATCATTAATTTCCCCATTCCCCATTGTTAGGTGAGGAAATGCAGAGATTATAATTTATCCTAAATCATATTTTTGGTAAATTTCAGAATTTTTATCTGAAACTGATTTTTTTTCTATTTACCATTTTTATTACAACCCCGGGTAGCATAAATTATAACCTATATTGTATCAGTAAAATCAGTAGTTCAAAATAATTTTTTTCTATACTCCAATATTGTCATATCAGGATATAGCCCTAAGTTCTATACTTCCGGTCTCATTACCAAGAAACTCTTGTAGAGACTATGGCATGTTGTGCAAGGTAGAATACAGGATAATAGTTACCCTGCAATTTAAAATAGTCTGGGAAGTCAAATTAAACTTGGATGTAGGTTTGAACCATTTATATACACAAAATGTAAAAAGAATGCAGTCATAGCCCATATAACATATAGTTTGACCTTTTTTTTTAATCTATCCTTGATCTCAAAATGTAGACCGGGGAGAATGCTTCCTAGAATGTGTGAGATCCTGAGTTCAGTCCCCAGCACAGTACAAACAAAACCAAAAGCCTAATCCTTTACCAGAATATATTGGAGGAAAAAACAGTGATGGTCTCAAGAAACTAAATAAAGGCTTAGAGACTGCTGATTTTTTTGTAAATGATTTCCTCAATGGTGTTATATCCTTAAGACTACCTGGACATTCTTTAAGGTATTTTTGGTTTGAAGAATCAGGTTTTTTAGTAGTGAGTTTTGTACATTTTTTGCCTACCCTATTAATATTTGAGGGATGCTGGGAAGTGGCAGAAAAAGCATGAATTTAAAGTTTAAAAATAATTGGAATTTTTAATGCAAGCTGAAAGTCATAAATTTGATAGTACAACACAAATATTGCCTGATGTATGTCTTATCATCTTTTTAAGATATTTCTTATACTTTATATATGCATGGTCTTTGGAAAGGAAGTTGAATCACAAAGAAAAATGTTTAAGAAGAGTTTTTATATGAATACAGTTGCTTTTGATTTTTCCCCATCCTGTTTCCCATTCAATACTCTAGGAAAAAAAAAAAGATATAACAACAAAAAAATCTAAAGATCTGCAATGCATTTTTCATGAAAGTAGAAACCATGTATAACCCACGGACTTTAAAGTACATCTTAAGGTAGTCAAAAGCACCTTATATTATGCAGAAGTCATATAAAAAAAGCACACTGTTGATGATAATGTTAAGTCAAGATAGGCAAAATGGAACATAATATGGATGTTCCTCAAATAATTAGAAATGCAACTACCTATATAAGCCAGCAATCTCACTAGTGGGTATATAACCAAAAGAAATGAAATAAGTACATCAAACACTTGCGTATTCCCATTTTTTGTTGCAACATTATTTACAGTTTCCAAGAAATGTAAACAAACTATGCATCTATTGATGAATGAATCAAGAAAATGCGGTACATATACACAGTGAAATACTATTCAGCCATATAGTAGTTGGAGATTATTTTATTATTATATTAACTGAAGTAAGCTAGATACAGAAGGACAAATATCGTAGAACTTTATTCATATGTAGAAGCTAAACAAAGTTGATCTCATGGAAATTGAGAGTAGAATGGTAGCTACCGGAGGTTATGGAGAGTAGGAGGGAGAAAAGCATGGGGAAAGGTTGACAAATAGGTGTTAAGTTTCAGGTAGTTGGGGGTCAAGTGGTTCTGGTGTAGTATTCCATAGTGGGATGGACAAGAGTAATGTACCATATGTTTCAAAAAGCTAGAAAAATATTTTAAAACTTTTCACCAGTGGTAAATATTTGAGGAGATAGATATTTGGCCTGACATCAGCATTATACAATGTGTACATGTATTAAAACCATGCTATTTCATTGTAGAATTTTTATGTCTTTTATGCATCATTTAAAAATAAAGTTAATTCAAATTAAAAAAAGAGAAAGAGAAGACAGGATCAGAGAACCAAAGCAAACTCATACAACAAAAAGGCAAATCTCGTTTTTGTACAGAGAGCTACTAGAAGTTGATAAAATAAAGACAAACATCCAAATAATTGGCAATGTACATGCATAGATAGTTCAGCAAAGGAAATACAAATGACTTTTGAAGATGTTAAAGATGATTCACCACTCTCAATAAAGGGAAATTAAAACTTAACAAAGTATTATTTTTACATATAATATTAGCCTAAATTCATAATTTAATAACTCACTTTCTTGACAAAGATGCAGAGAAAAATCACTAAGAATTTGCATTTAAAAGTATAAGTTGGACAAACCTCTAAAAACTTATAGAATGTGTGCAACTTTGAGCAGTAACACTTCTATAAGTTGTTTTTAGTTTGGTTTGTGTATATATGGAATTGTGCCTGTGTAAGTTTAGTTACTGAAATTGGGAGACTGAATGCAATTGAAATGTCTAACAATCATGGTCTCCTTATCAGTGGAGTATTATTAATGAGGGAGGTTTTTATATGCTGATTGGGGAGTTCCAAGATCCATTGATAGTAAAAGAAACTAAAGTGGATTACAAAGTTTGTGCTATGTTACCTTTTGTGTGAATCTGAGAGTATAAGCTCATTTGCCTTAATTTGAATTTATATGATAAGGAAACTTAGAAAATATACACAAGGCTGAAGTGTGGCTCAATGGGTAGTGCTTGTCTATCTTGCATGAGGACTTGGAATACCAACTAAACAAAAAAACAGAAAGAAAGATATCCACAAGAAATTAGTAATAGAGGTTATGTGTTTGGGAATGGGGTTGAAATTGGTTGCAGAGATAAAAGAGAAACTTGTTATGTTTTACATTTTAATTTTATAACACTATGATTATATTACTTGTTCAAAAATAAATTTAAACAATATTGAAAATGTAGAAAGAACCTTTCCTCAAGCATTATAACTTCAAGGAGATGCTTTATTGGATTGGTAAGTGGAAAAAATGTTTACATTTTATATTTTTAGAGTAGAAAAGGTAATTTATAAAGCTATTCCAGTATTAACTCATTTTCATATGATGAAACATACTGTATATGTAGATATATATGGGAAAAGTTAAAAGACTGTACTCTAGAGTACTAGTTAGGATTATTTTGGGTAGGAAAAATTATTGGGTCATTTTTGGTAGTTTAAGTCTAGGTTTTAATTAATGTCTGTTGAACATATTATTTATATAATGTGAAAATTTTTCAGAAACTATATAATAACATTTAGTAGAACACATTATAAAGCAGTATTTTAAAAACCATGTTCCTCACAATGTGTAGCAAGAAGTTATACTTTATATTGAGACACAGGTTCCACTAATTTAGTGTTATTAATGTGTATGTGTGTAGAACTTAAATCTCACAAAACAATATTTTATTTTTCTTCATGTGCTACATTTTATTTTTTATGACATCTGTATCTAGTAAGTTTATTTTATAAACACCAATTTGACATAATAAAAGCTTTTTAAAAATTAATGAAAACTGCTTTTTAAAATAGAAGTGTATGTTGTATCATTCAGAAGAGGAATAAGTGTTCTGCAAATCTTTCATAGAGGAAGATGGAGTAGGGGAATCACTTGATAAAGAAACCCAAAAATGCGGGATGTTGCGAAACCTGTTTTAAGGAAGGCAAGATGAATTTGACAGAAGCAAATGATTTAGAGAGGTGAATGACCTGAAAGTTTTAGGCAAAACGTAGATTTTTAGAGACCCTTGACTACCACATTTAGAGTTTAGGGTTCAGATGGAAAATGCCATTCTGCTGAAGATCAGGTAGGCAAGGGATGCATGTGAGCCAGCCATCTCCTACATATAGTGGTGATCCCACAGAACTCACTGAACTACTGGACACTGTCTGTTATTTTAATCACTCAAAGAATTTAAGGAATTTATCAGCACATTTAAAAAGCAGAAAAAATTTATTTTCACTTTACCTTGTTTCACAATGAACTTGTATAGAGCTATGATCAAATTATATTACAATAATGTTAAAATAATACCATGTTATCAGTGTCATGAAAAAATAAGTAATGATGAAAATTTAAGAACAGATAATAGAATGCAAAGCACAGTCTCTTAAAGGCCTATGTAAATTCTGTGTTGAGCTTGAAATTTATCTGTGAACTTGAAAATTGTTATAGAGATCGTTAACTAATTTTATGATTAGAAAAAAAGAATTTTAATTTGTTTAAAGCAAATTTTTATTGCCAATAAGTTCTAAAGCAGATTTTTCTCTTGGGATTTTAAATTAGAGTATCCTCAACAATGTGTCTATAAAAGTTTAGGAATAGTTTCATAGGTTGTGCTTTTAGTGCCCTTTAATAATAGAAGAGAATATGATATTAAAATACCGCTTAGTATAAAATATTCTGCATCAGCATTTTTCTCTGTGTTCATTTTTTGCTGAACAAAAAATCAAAATTCTAGGACTCTATATTTATGGCCAAAATATTAATAAGTTAGCATTAAGTATATTAATAAGTTTACACAATTATCAGTATAACAAAAGATCACACTTGTGACATTTACATTATCTTATGTCTAAACAGCTTAATATTTAGTAATATTGTTAGAAGACCAAATAGAGTGAATTATTGTTATTGTGTGTTTTTATTCATTCTTTGCCCTTGTGGGAAAAAATTCACACTTGTTATGTTATTTTATCTTGTAAATGGTAAGTTGTAAGTTTCATGGAGGGTCAGCATCTGTTTTTTTTTTCTTTTTGTTACCGGGGACCTAGTGCTTGCAGGCAGGTGCTCATGCCAATGAGCTAAATCCCCAGCCAGGTGGGTCAGCATCTTTGTATAATGTGTTATTTTTCAAACCTTGTACTTAGCCATTGAGAACATATTTGGTATCCGAAAAATTCCACAGTACTACGTATTAAGACAGGGAGATGTATAAAGAAGAAAAGTACTCACCAAGAAAAGAACATAGGGATTCTGATACAAAATGTTCCTTTTGCCATTTAAAAAAATCTTTTTATTAGTGTATGTTTGTGATATATAATAAATACATTCATCCTGGGGAATTAGTACACATGCATACTTCCCCTTCCCTCCCTCTTCTTTCTCTTCATCCCTGGATCCCCTCCCGATCTTCATAAAGTCTACCTCCCTGTTTCTTCCTGTCTGTATTTTATTTTGCTCTTTAATTATACTTTGGATTTCTCATGTAAGAGAAACCATGCAGTATTGAACCTTGGCATTATGGTCTTAAGATGAATTCACTTTCTTACAAATGACTCATTTAATCCTTCTTTAGGACCTAGTATTATGGTCTATTTATACCACTTTTCCTTTATCCATTCATCTGTTGATGGACATATACACCATTCAGAATATTTTGCTATTATAAGTAAGGGTATGTATATAAATTATTATTGGTACTTCTGTCCTTCAATCAGGAGAGAAGTGGTCAGTAGAATAGAAGCACATAGGAGACTGCAGAGAATGCATAGGGTCTGACAGAGAAAGAAGAGAATACCTTTCCAGCTCCATCAGGGACTGCTCTCTTCAGTCACATAACTTCTTTTGCTTAGTACATTCTCTTCCCTCTGCTCCTGCAAAGTGCAGCTAAACAAAATCTTTGTTAAGGTTTATGTCTGGATATCCCTGCAAAGCCTCATGTGCTCATAGGTGGGGCTGTGGGGAGTGACTGGATCATGGGTATTTGCTACTGAATCATGGATATGATCAGGCCACTTATTGGTTTAGCATAGTTCTGGATTTGGACAATGGATTTACTGAAGAGAAAAGACCTATTCTGGGGAGAAAGACCCACCAACATATAGATTCATATCCTGAGTGGAATAAAAAGTGGAAGAAGAAGGAGGCCTTGCTCCTTCCTACCTTTTGAAAATCTATCTTGTATGGAGCTATTTCAAAAGCAAAAATGATATACAAGAGCAATTGCTCTTGCTTTCACTTTTTAAAACACCTGTTGATCTTTTTTTTATCGCATTAACTAAATTAGTGTTCACCTTCTGCTACTTAGTCCTTGAAGGGAACAATTTAATTGTACCACAAAAGACTTGTCCCATATTCTATTATCAAAGACTGAATTTGCATGCTAAGATTTTTAATAACATTGAAATAATAGGATCTAGGTAAGAAAGACCAAGGACATAAAAAAGATATCTTTAAGTTATTTTTGTTTAAATTGGAAAGCATCATTCATATGTATTTATAATTTTAGAAAAAAAAGAAACTTTATATTCTTACTTCTATCATTTATATAACAGGTTATATAAATTAAAACTTCCTCCAAAAGATAATTTTAACAGAGATACTGTTTTAGGTAGCTTAGGCAGCTTTCTATCACTCTGACAAAATGCCTAAGGAAAAAAGCATCAAAGAAGAAATGTTTACTTTCTGAAATGGCCCACAATTTCAGAGGTTTCAGTTCATGGTCAGTAGGATCTATTACTTTTAGGCTGTGGTATGGCAGAAACATCATGTTAAACAGGTGTGCTGGAAAACTGCATACCTCATGACAGCCAGGAAAGGAGGAGGCAATAGGAACAAGATATACCCTTCCAGGACATTCCCCCAGTTACCTGCTTCTGCTGATATTTCCACCATTTACTAGTAAGTGCCATCAAGTTGTGAATCCAGCAATACATTCATCCATTGTTGAAGTCAGAGCTCCCACAATCCAGGTGCTTCCTGAAAGTCCTCTTTCTGAATATTGCTTCTTTGAGGGAAAATTGGGCATTCGAGATCCAAACATAACAAATATGCATAGAGGGAAATTATAATCTTCTGTATCTCATCCAGTCTTCATTGATGGCTATTGGAAAAGAAAATCAAAATCACCTAGTATCAGGGTTTTTCTTTTTTTTTTTCCTAGTGTATCTCTCCCATCCAAGCACTAACGAGGCCTGACCCTGCTTAGCTTCCAAGATCAGAGGAGTTTGAGTGTATTTGGTGTAGTATCACCATAGTCTGTAGCATATCTCTTGGTAATAAAACTGTCATATTCAAACCATAGGATTCACTATTTTATGGTCATACATTAAGAATGTTTCTTAATAATGTGTTGAAGAGGTATGATTTCCCCAATACTTCCTACTAATGCTTCATCATCTTTTAAATAATAAACTTGTATTTTTTTAAACCCTATAGTCACTTCAGTTGGAGGTCATAGAATCATTTTGTAAATATCCACAATACTGGGCCATGAGCTAGTCAATATTTTCTGAATCTTCTCTCAAAATAACTTTCAAAAGACTCCTCAAGTTCTATTTAAACCTTGATTTGTAGGTTTCTGAAGTGTTATCAATGTTCATATGAAATAAAAAGATGAAAGCTTTGTAAAAATCTAGCAGGTGGTTAGCATGTCTGTATCTCTTCAGTTAGCATCCAACAAGTTTATAATTTTGTCTTTTGTATAAAAGAAAATGTATTAGTTACTTGAGATACAGTGATGACTGTGACAGTCCTTGTCCCAAAAGAGATTAGAGTGCAGTTTGGAAGACACATAGGTAAATAAGAACTATGATTGAGGTAATAAGCTTCATTCTCGAGGGATTATGTGGTAGTTTAGAGTGTATGAGAAGTGTATATTAATTACTTTGACAGTTTAAGGATGCCTTCCAAGAGGAGATGTTAGTGGGTCAAGTTGTACACATAGACTAGGTGTGTTACTACTGAACAACTGGACAGAACATACTGTTTTAGGCAGAGAACTTACATTTGATCCTGGGGTGAAAAATTCTCTTTCACATTTGAACAACTATCAGGATTCAAGTTTATGCACCAGGATGCAGACATACATTAGTAATGAGGAAGAGATGGGGGAGAGGTGTGGTAGGCATAGCAGTACCCCAATAAATCTACATCGTAATCCCCAAAACTTGTGAATATGTTTTGTTACATAGTAAAAGGAACTTGGCAGATGTAATTATGTAGATGGGGAGATTAGCCTGTATAACTTAAGTGGACTCATCATTATATCCGTATGTGGGAAAGAAAGGGAATGGAGAATGACATTTATACAAATGAAACTACAAAGGTAGAAGTAGAAGCTATGTGGCCAAGAAGATTCAAGAAATAAAGGCAGCCTCTAGAAGTTGGTAAAGGAAAGGACTAGACCCTTCCCCTAGGACCTCTAAAAGGAACAGAGTTATGCTGACCCATTAATTTTAGAGCCAGGAGATTTATTTTGATTCTCTGACTCCAGCATTGTAAGATAATAAATATGTGCTGTTTTCAGCCACTGCATTTATGACAATTCATTATAGCAGCAGTAGAAATCTGATGCAGGAAGTGACATTGGAAAAATTAAAAGGTGCTGTTATTTAATTCTAACAGATTTGATCTTCATCTTGGGGCACAAAGGATCTTCAGATTTGGGACATGTCTAGTTGGATGTACGTAACACTTTTCAGTAGATGTCTTCTGTAAGCAGATGTGTTCTATACATTTATCTGGAATGTAGGAGCAATTTCAGGGTCCTAGTTACAGACCTGAGCCAACCATATATGGAAGCCATGATTGAGGACTTGGAGTTGATAGGAAACACATATCACAGAAGAGTGTGTTAGCTGGAGGTTGGAGAGGGTAGGACCCAGTGGTCTGTCTCCCAGTTCTTTTTCCCACTCAGGTCAATGCCTTTGTTCATTTGAGATCTTAATCACTTTACACCTATCTTCCTGACAACTCATTTACCTTTTTTTAAAGGGTTTTAGATTAAAACTTCTGCATTTTATCATGTTAGGTTGCTCTTTAAAGAACTTGTGATAATTCCTTTGCCATTTTGAATCACTGCAGGTTTCTTCATCTATTCAGGATTTCTATGCTTTAGTATTTGCTACTTTACCCAACTTGGTTCCTCCTTCCTTGCCTCTTTTTTTTCCCTTTTCTGTTAACTATCCTGTATGAATTCATATTTAAGAATATAGAACCTCTAATTCAACATGTCCAAGTGTGAACGTATGTGTTGAAGCAGTCCTCCATTTTTCCCATGACTCTCTTTCGCCATGTTGGTCTTTGTTAACACCATCCATTTTACCAGCTATAAAATTTATGTGGAATATTCATGTATCTCTTATTTTCCTTTAACTTTATCACTGAATGAATCCTGAATTCCTGCAACTTGTGCCTCATATATTACTTTCAAGGCTATTCCTTTATATCTTTTCTGCTACTACTGTAGCAAAGATCTTCACAGATATGTAAAGAATCACCTGTTTTTGTAAGGCTGTCAGTCTTTCCTCCTCTGCCATATTTAGATGTTTGGAACATCTAAAGTGATAGCTGATCATATTTAAATGCTGGAAATACTGTATGAATCTATATTTCCTATTGTTTAGATTGAAGCATTCTAATTTACAAGGGCCTTTTGTGATATAGCTCCTTTTAGCTTTTCCGGTTGTCTCACTTTTTAGTCCTTTACCTGTCTGAAGTTTGCAGTTTACCAAAGTCCCTTTTACTTCTCAGAATGTGGCTATTTTGTACTTTTCTGTCTTTTATAATATTGGTCTGTTTTCCTGAAGTATATTTTGAGCATCTGTGCCTGTTTAAAGTCTCTCTTAACTTTACCTTTCAAATTAGGTCGTTCTGTTGTAGAATTCTACACAAGCATGATTCTATCACTTGTGTAACTTTAAAGTTATTTTATATTTTATATACTTCTAGTTGCAGATCTGAAGTCAAGGACAAAGCACATGTTTGTCTTTCTTGAGCCTGGCTTAATGATGGTACACAAAAGGTGCTCAATAAATGTAAGTTGAAAAATAGTTTTATAAACATTAAGTACTATTATTCACATATGCAGTTGTGTATAAGAAGTCAAAATAAGCATTAATAGGAATTTATAATTAATAAAACCAATATGATTGGCTGGTCCTTATTCAGTGGGGTAAGTAGCATCTACATTGTAGTAGCCATCTTCAAGAAAGAGCCAGTGAAACTAGAAAAGATGCAGACAGGGGAAATTTTTGAGAGCACTAATTCTTAAGTATTATGCAACTACCATAGGTAGGGAGACAATTATTTTTCTATAATTCACTGATTTCTGATGTGTCACCCCTTCAGGGCTTCTTCGTATTATTTCCAACTAACGTAGACCTTGCAAATCAAAGTATGTTTCTAGGTATTTGGATTATCCTAGGTCAAGTCCAAATTGATTAATGCCAAGTTGCATTTTCTTCTTTAACCCTTGGAAGTCTTAGCTTGAGGTTATAGACAATTAAAGCAATGTTCTTCCCTGTAAGCTTGATGTAAATACATGGACTAACATACTATAATTCATCATTTTGTCGATGACAATAAAAATACTAAAAGTCATTTTTAGTTCATAGTTAAATATTAGTAAAGTGTTTTAGTTTACTTCCATTACATAATAATTATAGTATTTAAACAGAAAAATTAGTAATATGAATTTATTGGCTAATTGATTTGTACATACTTTGCTTCATTGCAACAAAGAATTTGGAGAAGCTTCAAAGATATGTTTAATAAAATAGGCTAAAAATGAGAGGATGATGAATTGAAGAGTAAAAAGCATAATTACAACTTTAATGAGAATATAAACATTTATTATTGAGAAATGTTTGCCAGAGGTTTCTCTAAAGTGGATGTAGGCCAGAAGTTAAGTTCTAAGTAGATAAGCCACAAAAAATGGAACAAAATGGTGAGTGTCTCAAAACAGCTGTACATAGGTTGAGATCTCAGAAAAAGGTTCTGTAGGTCTTTATTGAGGGACCCAGCCTTTTATTTGTAAACATTTATGTAAATTACAAGTCACACAGGAGCCCAGCCTTTATTTGTAAACATTTGTATAAAATACAAGTCACACATTATTCTAAATGTTTCATTAGATAAGTCTTACAAAAACCTCATGAAGTAGGTATTGTTTTCCCAGTTTTATAAATGAGGAAACTGAAACACAGAGAAGTTCAGTGTTTTCCTCATGACTGCAAAGGTATTAGGTGGCAGAGCTTGTATTCTAACCAGAGCAATTTGCATCTTTGGTTTTAAACACTATTTGATGTAGCATCTCCAAATGACACGGTGCTTGCAGTTCATCCTATGTGGCCCTTTTCTTTGTGTAGGTATCAATGATGCTAGCCTATTAAATTATGTTAATTTAGGAAATATTAAGTACTTTTCCACTTTGTTTAATACTGTATCTCAGTATGGTGTACCTTCTGGAGTAGTGATTTTGGAATTTTAATTTCTGAGGAGTAAGGTCCACATCACCTAGGAGCATTGTAAGAGATGCACATTTTATGGGCCAGGGATTTAGCTCAGTGGCACAAGTGCCTGCCTGGCAATTGTGAGGTCATGAGTTCGATCCCTGGTTCCAAAAAAAAAAAAAAAAGGCTCTACTCCTGACATAAAGAATCAGAAACTGTGGGAATGGGGCTCAGCTATCAGTGTTTTAACAAGTCCTTTTCCCCTGGGTGATTCTGATGCTTCCTAAGGTTTGAGAATCAATAATGTAGACTAATATAGGTAGAAAGAAAAAAGCTAACCTGAATTTGTAAGTTCTCTGTAATTTGGGCTGAGACAGTTTAGTAGGAATTTGATTAAAAATACATACATCTGTTAGGTAAAACAGTGACATCCCAGTAAAAGAACACAGTATCCGTCTGAACATAGGGTTCTAGGCCAGACTTCCTGGAGCGAACAACTCTGAAAGAGAGTCCCAGTCAAGTTTATTGAATTGGGTTTTTATGGATAAGGATGGCACGTTAGTGGGATGGGCTTAGGTAGCATGAGGTGAAAGGATATATAAGATTAGGGGATCCAGAATGGCTGAGTACTGCCCATAGCAAGGCTCATGTTCTGTGTGGATGCATTGAGAGCTAGCAATTGGGGCAGGTGTGCCATGTCCTAGCAGAGCAGGCATTGTCCCCCTAGGCTCAGGTGGCTAGAGAAAGGAATTCATGCAGCTGGGGGTGGGGAGCAGATGAGGGTCAGAGCTATCACATTCTACTCTTAGAAAAAAGAGAAAGAAAATCACATTATCAGGGAATACACTAGTAATGATTTGAGGGATAAACAATGGTCTCTTTAAACTTTAATCATCTCAAAATCTTCTAGTAATCAAGAATCAGTGAAGCAGAGATACCTATTTTGTGACTTTTTAGAGAAAGTGATATTCCAAATTGATTTTCATAGTCTCATCAGAATTTAAAGGATTCTATCTAAAGTAGTATTCTGCATGAACAGTAGTTGTTTTGTATTGCCTTTATGAGCTGTATATTTGCTGTAATCATTCTGAGGTGACTATGAATAGGAAATGGTGAAGTGTATATAAGTAAAATTTTAAAAATTTAGCCAATGTTTAGTGTGTCATTAGATTGATGCAGAAAGTTAAACTGTAAATATTATATCTTCAGAAACGTGTCCTTTTTTCCTGAGCAATATCAGATATCCCATCACATGTTAACTTTCTTTTTCAAAATTTCAGTTTCTATAATTACACATTTACTGATATGAGCCTCTTTAAGCCTCATCTCCTCATTCATAAAATGGTGATAACCTTAACCTTATTAGTCCTGTTATCTTAAATGAAGTAATACTTGCACAGCATAGATGTTTGCTGTTTCTGTGGTTATTTAATACTTCCACTAATACATCATCAATACACTAATACTTCTACAGAGTACACCTCATAATGGCAAAGAGGTGCAGATTTGGTGTCATTATGTTCCTTAGCATTTAGTAAGTGTCCTGTAAATATTTCTTGAAGAGTAAATTAATGAGCTGAATGATTCTTTTCTTCCTGAGTTACTGTGGTGATGTGGAAATGTATACGGGGCCAAGAATAATTTTAGGGATAATTGAACATTACAAGTAGCATTTCTGAGGAAGGATTTACTAGCACAGATTTGCAAAACTGATAGCATCTCTGGCCAAGATTTTTACTTAGACCATAACAAATACTTACTCTTTTCTTGCTTCCTTAAAACCCCTCCCTTTTCTCTTACTTTACTGTCTGATCCCTAAAAATGATGTTTTGGTTAAACTAAATTGAAATTAATTCTTTTTCAAAATTGGATTGATTTTTGCAGAAACCTAGATAGGTGATTCATACTGTTCTTCTAGGTCTATACAGTAATAAATTAACTATTGTCATCTTATGACAGTGAAGTTTTTGACATGGCAGTCACTCTTAGCAGTTTCATCAACATATTAGGCAAATGAGTGGTGTTTCTTAGCCATATGGAGCTCCTAAATTGAGAGCAAAGGGAACAGTGGAGTTACTCATCTGAAATATGTCACTAAAATTTGACTTTAGGCACTTTAGAATTTTAATAGAAGAATCAAACTTGCAAGAGCAAGAGACAAATGGTGATTTAAAAGTCTCCTATTTTCAAGTGCTTCTAAATCAGCTAAAATGGGCTATTTGATCTTTCTTTGAAAAGAGGGTTGAACTGTGAGAGAACTTGAAAAATCTGATTACAGCAAATTAACATACGTATATTCCTGCACTCACTTGTTGATTTCTCCTTTGCTTTAACACCTCTTGTCAGGCCTTTACCTGTTTTTCTCTCCCCTTTTTCCTCCCTTCCTCTTTCCTTCCTCCCTCTCTCTCTGTCTCTCTCTCTGTGTCTCTTTTATGCAAACAACGAGTATTTGTTGAACATCTGTAGTACAACGCAGTGTCAGCAATACAGTGAAAGGCAAAACAGACACCGTGTCCATTATTGAACTGTATATAAGGGACACAACTTTTCAAACAGATTCTGCGAGGCCAAAGTGTCATACCAGTACCCTTCTGTCCTCCTCTTTCTTGCCCTACTTCCTAAATACTTTTCCATGTGTAAGATCCCCAGAAGGCTTTTTAGAACCCTGTATCATACTTTTCTTTGTTACTAGTTAAAGTTAGTAAGGCAAAGAAATATAGAAAATGGAATTGAGAATATACTGACCAAATTTATATAAACTGCTCAATCAAATTAGTAATTTAGAAGATGGAAGTATAAAAATTGGATACAATGTTCCACTAAAACTGGATCATTACATATACAATCGTGTATGTTCTTATAGACTGAATCTAAAAAATGAAAACTCTGAATTACTTGATAATAGAGAAGAAAATTATCTAGAAGCTGAAATCATTCTTACCCTCAGACATGAATAAATGCCAGATGGTAGTTATTTCTGTAAATTCTACATAGTTGAATTTCATTATTATTCTCATACCTTTTTATTATGCTTATAAAAAGCAAACATGACAAATTATTATTATTCTGTTTTATCAGTGGTGTAAAGCAGCAATTTAGTCTCCCTCTCCCCTCTCCCCTCTCCCTCTGCAGCTTCTGCAACCTCTGTAGATATTTCTGTAATTTTGTTAGCAAAGTGTGTGCTGAAAAGTTCTGGCCAAGGTTTGAGCAGGACTAGTCATCACTGAATAAGGTACAATTTCTTTCAGCTGAACTGAGGGTGTAGTTTGGTAGAAAAGAACTCAGTGTGCTTGTGATGCTGGGCTGGATCGCCAACACTGATCAGTAGAAAAATAAACAACCGTTAACAACCCCTACATAAAAGCGAACCAGATCTAGCAATACAGCAAAAATTAAATCAAAAAACCATAAGCAGAACATGAGTAACAATGCAAAAAAGAGACAAAGAAACTGTGTAATATAGTAAAAAGTTAAAAATTATTAAAACAAAGCAAAAGATAGCAGAAATAAAGTAAAGGGAAAAAGAAGCAAGATTTTTACAGAAAATTGGGAAAGAACAGAAAGCAAGGTACTCCCTGCTGCTCAGACCTCTCAGGATGCCCTTGTCCCACAGTTCCCTCAGCTTGTCTCAAATGCCCTTCTCCCACTCACTCAGCCCAACATTCACAGGGCTTCTAATAAAGTAAAGGGAAAAAGAAGCAAGATTTTTACAGAAAATTGGGAAAGAACAGAAAGCAAGGTACTCCCTGCTGCTCAGACCTCTCAGGATGCCCTTGTCCCACAGTTCCCTCAGCCTGTCTCAAATGCCCTTCTCCCACTCACTCAGCCCAACATTCACAGGGCTTCTAATTGGGATCACTCTAAAACTTCTGATTATCCAAGGAGCTCAATTTCTAATAATAGGCCTCATAGCAAGATGGTATCTGATTATAGCCCTCTGAGAGTTTACTGAGTGATGAAGTGCATTTTTTCTCCTGTGTCAGATGGAGTCATTCCCAGACAGATTAAAAGTTTATTTGGACTATGGATTTCCTACCTTTCTCTGACTAGGATATATTTTCACCTTCATTGGGCTCACTCTTCTTATTCTCAAAGTTGTATGAGGAGTATTTCTATTCTTCCATCTTATCACACCTCAATTCAAGGAAATATTGGCATTTGTGAACTTACAGAACACACAAAATTCTAAATCACTTAGTATATTCTTTTTTCTCTGGTATTTTTTTTCATTTTATTTTTAAAGATGAGCTAACTGTTACTACATATATTTTTCTTTATTTGATCACATTAGATTTTTTATATCTTATATGTGACCGTTTCTCTCACATTGCACCTAAATGGTTAATATAAACCTTTGAAAAATGCCCAAGAAAGCAATTATGTAAATACAGATATTTAGTTGTATTTCCATTATGAAAATTGCACGTGGAGTGAGCATGAGAATACATACCTGTTTAATATGAAGGAGTTTAAAGTCATATAGCTAGGCATGTAATACCTTCCTGTTGATTTGAAGATCATGTGTACTTCATTCACCATGATGTTAGTTATTTGTAAGCATTCATATTGCCCTGTAATTAGTGTAATGTAAAAGAATGTATCATAATTTTTGTGTTCCTAAAGTGCCTTATATTTCTTGTATATGCAATAAAGTTTTAAAGACTCAATTATCTGATTTGAACCATACTACAGATACAGAGTATGAAATCTTTTTTTTTGATGACAGAGTATTCAGAATTTCAATGATAAATTGTGCCACTAGAAGCTTTTCAAAGACAGTAATATAATCAAAAAATAATTGAGTTCCTAAGAATCTGCCACATGAAAGTATGTCAAGACTGCTGTAAATAATGTGGCATTACTATTCTATAAAATAGTAAAAATAGTGTAAGACAGGATACCATAGTAGAGCAGATTTCAGAATATGCCATTCCTACAAATGTAAATCAGCACATGTATTTTTAGACACTGATAAACTTGTGTTGTTGTCTAGATATAAATATACTAAAATATACAGAAAAAAATAATGAAAAGCAAAATGTATCAGATCTTTTAAAAAGCATAAAAGAATTGAATTTTTTACTGAATATGTAATATATATGTTAATATATTGCTAATTTTTATTCCAATGTCATTTTGAAAAATCTTTTTTAGAAAAATTATTGTTTAAGTAGATTTTTTTTTTATCAGTACCGAGGATCCAATTCACGAACACGTGCTTGCAAGGCAGGCACTTATGCCGCTGAGCTAAATCTCCAGCCCTGAAAAATTATTGTTTAAACCAAGTTAAGATTTGATACTTCAAAGCACACTAAAGACAATATCAAAGAACCGTAAGTTTTTTTAAGTCAGCATGGCAACATCTCAGCTAAGGAACCAGGAGGAATAATGTTCAATAAAGCTTTCAGTGTGGGTGGTCTTTCAGTAAAAACTTTTAAGTTGTGGGGTATTAGCTATTGAATTCCTCATACCAGCTACATCACGAGTTAGAGAGCAGATTGACTAGAAACACTGACATAGATCTACCGTTAACTTAAATATTTTGGCATAGTCAAATTAATTCTTCTTGATGTATGAAGTGTATTGTATGAAAAATGTTTATATTTATCCCCAAATAAATCCAGTCATACCCAAGACACACACACACACACACACACACACACACACACACACTCCACTTCTCAATTACACATCTGTATGTCTTCAACAAAACAATAAGGGATACAATTATAGTGAAGACATCACCCACATGATATGTTATCAATGTGCTGTCTAGAATCCTTCATTTAAAAATGTTAGGTAAGAACATTCATAGAACCTGCTGTGAACAGCAATAATGATTTTATAACAGAAAAATCCTTTTTATATAGTAGTTTCTATACATTAAACATCTGAAATCACACCCACACCAATACTTTGCTCACACTATTATATTATTTTATGCAACAAGCAAAAAAAGCATCTTTTAACATACTATAATTGTGAAATGCAGGGAAAAATGCAAAAACAAAAACCATTGTGTGGATAAAACGGTCTATGACATCTTAGCAAAACATTGTTTTTAAAAAAATATTACTGCAGAGATTTTCTATTACAAGTTCTTCAATTTTTAAGTCTTTTCCTAAATGTGAGTGCTATGGATAAAATACAAATGTAGAAAATAACAGCAGTATGATTTACCAAAGTTAATCCCTATAATTTAGTAAGAAAAATATGTATTAATGGAATAAGTGCTTTCTAAACTCCACTAAAATTTTAAAAATATTGTTTTAATGCATAAAGGTGCCTGAATGTCAATTCAAAGTCTATTCCCAGCCCCACATCCTTGCCCCCCTTCAGCAGAATCTAGAAATGATCATCTACTAGACTTGAGACCTTTTTAAAAAAGTTTGCTGTTGGCTTTGAGTTTTCTTGGTGAAGAGCAGAATTTCAAGTGATATAGTCAATCCACTAATTGAAAACAAGGCCTCGCTGGGTTTAAGAACAGCTGCAACCCCTGCCTTCTGAAAATGCAGCTGCAGGGCACATGGTCAAAACTTCCATGTATATCAGCTGGTGGCCTTCAGTCTCTTCCACTAGATCAGAACTTCTAGATCTGAATTCTCAGATTGTGAAGCTTCTGCTCTTGAAGACCTTGGGCATCTAAAAGGTCATTACAGAAACTCTGGAAAGTGAACTCCTAAAATACATGTTCAGGAGCACTGAGCTTGTCCCAGGTCTTGGTGCTGTTTTCACTGGCCTTATTTCTGAAGCTCCTTTCATCCACAGCATCAAAATCTGAAGTGTGTGTGGGGTGGCTGATGATGGGAATGCAGGGGCTTGCTGCTTGTGGATGTCACTGCAGAAATTGATGGCACTGAAGCACTGGTAGGCCTTCAGGTTGTGTGCCCCATCCCTTACTAGGTAACAGCAGGCAGAGCAGCACAGTTTGGTGGTGAGGCCCTGGCCTCAGTGCTCACCTTTACCTGGTATCGGGCCAATTGGGGGCCCAAGAGAGATTTTTGCAGGTGAGGTCCATAGATTAAAGAATGTTGTTACCAACACATTGGTAACAACAACAGCATGGAGCAGAGCTGAGTGCAAAAGCCACCTGTGTCTTTTTGGTATAATTTTTATACAGGTTATTATCACCTGTTTATATTCTTACATGCTGGCCTCACTGATGCATGTGTAGTTGTCCACTATTAAGTCATGGTTATGTAATTATGTCCCACTGTGCACCTGTGCTGATAACGGTGTTGTGTCCTCAGCAATGTCTGGAAATGTCCTTACATGCTCTGAACTTTGACTCATGGTTCCCCATGCCTGGGCCACAATGTGGAGTGTGTGCTCCCAGTTTATTACTTTCAGCTGGGTTTCCATGGCGGGAGACGCCTAAAAGGGTACCTGCCCCACTTGTATCTGAAAGAGAATCACGTGAAGATATACCAGTCACAGAGCTGGGCATACCCTTTGTGCAGGAGCACTTCCAGCATGATAAAATTTGGAGTTCCAGCCACAAAATGCCAGGTATCTCTGGGCCTGTTTCTGTACTCTCTCCAGGGATTTTCCCTGCTCCCATACCTATAGTTAGACAGGTTATCCCAGGGGTCATCAGACTCTATACTGTCCTCATTAATGTGGTTCCCAACACCTTCCTAGAAGGATTTAGAATTGTGAGTCACTGGGTACGGTGGTGCATGCCTGTAATCCCAGCACTCCAGAGGCTGAAGCAGGAGGATTGTTGTGAGTTCAAGACCACACTGGGCTACAAAGTGAGCTCAAGGCCAGCCTAAACTATATAGTGAGATCCTGTCTCAAAAAGACAAAAAACAGGGGCCAGGGATTTAGCCCAGTGTCCCAAGTGCCTGCCTGGTAAGCATGAGGTTGTGATACCTTGTACCAAAAAAAAAAAAAAAAATCTTATCAATTTGATGAGAGTATCCAGATCTATTGCAGTGCTGTCAGGCTTTTTGTCTCAGTAGGTGAAATCTATCTTGGAGACAACGCTCAGTGGCCAGCGTTAACTCAGTGTTGTGGAGCTGGGCCAAGTGCTTGTGGATCGTTGGGATCAGCAGGCTGCCATCCCTCTCCTTTCTTCCATCTATTTAGAAGCAGTCTTCCACTTTGAAGGAGTAGTAGACTTTGCCCAGTCTTTGCCCATCTCCACCAGGATGTCCCTTAGCCTTGACATGGCTTCCTGGTTCTGGCTCAGCACATCTTTTTTTCTCAGGGGTTTTGTGGTGTACAACCCCTGTTAGGCCAGGCAGTAGCATAGCTAACAGAGGAGGGAGGGGTTGTCTGCCTCAGGCATCACATTTTTGGGGTCACATTACTGGCCAAAAAGAAAATTACATTGTAACAGTTTACTCCATTGTAACACGGGGAAGATAGCTTGCAGATAGCAAATAGAAGGACTACCCCACATGGCACGAATTCTGGCTATGTCACTGAGGCCAGGCACACTACTTGATTCCCAGGATTTTGGTTTTCACAGGCAAGGATGTGTCCATCTACCCTCTTGAGCCTGTTGCAATTCAATCCCTTCTGGTAGATGATCTTCCTTACCTGCTCTCGCTCAACCTCAGAGTCCAGACTTGGCCTTTTCTTGCTCCAGGCACAATGTCCGACAGTCCTTCTGCTGGTAGCTTTTGATGACATTTTCCACATGCAGCTCCATGAAGAATTTAAAATAGCACCGATGCTGGATTCTCTCTCCTCCCTGTTGTGCTTGGGATGGGAACCAGAGATATCTGGATAGGCATTTTATCCTTGCTGCCCTTTGTTGCTGTTGGCATTCTTGGTACTCTTGTCAGTGGGTTCTGCTGCATGTTGTACACAGGCTGACCTGGTCATCCTCCTTTGACTTCTGGTGCAGCAGCCAGCCTTCGGGTAGGCCTGGTGGGCCCTTGCACTCTGGGCCATCATGTTCCATGTCTCATGCATTAGGCCCAGGGTGGGCTCATTCTTGGCAACCAGGGCAGGTGAGGCATCTGCATGTTCTTTACCAGGTACAGAATGTGGCAGTGACAATGGCCATGACTCTGGGGAGCTGGCTCGGCCTGGCATGGTACACATACCTGGGGCAGCTGCCATTGTAGGAGCTGGACGTGCCAGGACTGGAGCTATTGAGCTAGCAGGCCACCTGCGGGAGTGGCACTTCCCTGGCTTCTGCAGAGGTGTGGTGGCCACTGTGACCAGGTGACTCCATCCAGCTCTAGCAGATCTTTTGGAAGGGTCATCAGGCCATTTGGTGGCTGCTGCTGCTAACAAACATCCATTTAATTATTTTTATCACAAACACAAAAGTAAATAGCCTCTTTACATTAGCTTGTATCACTAAAAGCTGGGTTGTTTTGTTTTGTTTTTGAGAAATTAGCACGAACACTGAAATAAAACATTGGCGAAACTGAAAATAAGTGGAATCCATTTAGTGGGAATATTATCAACTCAGGTAATGCCATGAGGAAACATGATTTTGCTAACTCATTTAAACCTGATGTTTCTGGTTTGTGTTTTTATATACATTGATATGCATTGTACAGTTGCATAGATGCCATATTTTATGTAATGTATATACACTACCCATTGCAGAGTTCATAGGTAGGATAGGAATGACATTTTTGGTGTAAAGAGATCAGATATAATTAATGGTCCCAAAAGATAGACATAGGTAATGTGTATTTATAAGACCAAAAAAAAAAGAATGTAGTATAATTATTCAGTGAAAAAGAGAGCTGATCGTCTTCATTAGCATTTTTAAGACGAAGTTTAGATGAAATCAAGCAATACAGGGATTGTGTATCCTGGCATATTGTACAATGTGTTTCTAGATAACATTTATAATTTTTCACACTGATATTATTAGTCTCACTGTTTTACTCTTAGCATTAAAATATGTACAGAATTTATCTGGCACAAATCATGGCTTTGTTGAGAATTGGAATGAATATGTGTTTTCACATTGTGCCTACTCGTTTGCTATAAATATTTGTTTATGCATATGCACACACACACATATATATCAATATACAATATATCTTGTACAGAGATATACTGTAATAGATATACTCATTTGTAAAAGGATAGTGTGACAGCAAGAAAATTATAGTAAGCTAAAATATGGAGAATAGATATAAAGATTGATATAGCATACCAACCTCTTTTTATGTATCTACACAAATCTGTATAGGGGGTGTGTATTTTAGGTAGCTTCTATTTTACCACTAAAGCAAATGATTAGAATATTAAATAGTTTAATTATTCTAGTTCTTAGTAAGGCAACAGTATAGAAATATTTAGTAATCCTGATTAACTAAAGACAATGAGATATCATGATCTCTCTAAAATAGCATAATATTTAAAACACAACTTACCAAAAGTATCCATTTATATATTTGTAAGGCTTTAAAGTTTAATAAAAAGATAAAGAGGTAAAAAATAAGCTTTTCAAAAAGATGGACCAATTGTTTTAGTATTTTTAAGAACTACACATGTATTTCAGGATTGCCACTTGATTTATGCTATGTTTGTAAGCCCAAACAAATTAATATTTTATCTGTACTTGAAGGATCTTTGTTTTTATTCATTCATTAAATAAATTTATATTAAGTACTTTTTCTAGCACGTGCTATTTTAGTCAGGAAAATGTTTCTCTGAGAAGTTTAAAGCCCTCAGGGTAAAACTTAGCCACAGAATCTATTAAATCAGCTCAAAATTTTTTTTTCCTTTGGTGGAATAATTGTAGTTTTTTCCTTTTCATATGCTTAAAGTTCAAGATAAAACTGTTCTTTCATTATTAAATAACTGAGTGAAATACAGTGTCTGCAAATCCAACTCCATCTGTCTTTATAATGAAAGTTTAATGTCAAACTTGAGATAGTTTCGAAGGTGAACGAAAGGACATGACCTTTGAGCTTGCTATTTGGCATTTAAACAATAATGAGCATTAAGCAATAGTGATAATAAATAAGATGAATATATGAATTGAGCAAGTCTTGTGGAACTCCAGCAGATATCAAAAGAGTAAAATATAGTCTGCCTGAAAATAGAAAATAGTAGAAGAGTAAATGGAAAATTAAGATAAAAAAATATTCAAAATAGGACAAGAGATCCAGCTTATGTAAGGGAAATACACAGGGAATCCATGGTAGTTTTTTTTTTTCCTCCTGTATTTAACACCTGAAAAGGAAAACAGAAACAGTAGAAAAAATGCTTTTCATCTTTTCATCATCTTCTGTTCTGAAAACAGGAAAGTAATAAGTAGCAAAAATACTCTATATATGTAACCTGATATATGCTACAGGCCTATAATCTTAGCACTTTGGAAGGCTGAGCCTGGAGAAGATCTCAGGTTTGAACCTAAACCTGGCACAATTTAGGGACTTATTGAGATCCTGTCTTAAAATAAAGTACCAAAAAAGGCTAGGAATGTAGTTCAGTGTAAAGGAGGTTCAACCCTTATTACAAAAAATAAAATAAAATACCTACTGTATAAAATTCCTATATTCTATAATTACCAACATTTATTAATATTTTAATACTAGTTCTATATCAGTCTGTGAAGTAAGTATATCATTTAGAGATGAATGAATGTTTAAATTTTCAGTGAATATGTACTTTCAAAATAATTTTTGGAACTTATGGAACAAGATAAAACAAATTCATAACAAGATAATAGAAGACAGCAATAGTTAATACACTGCATGTTGTTACCTTTAATATAGTTACTCAGAATACAAGATAGGGGTATTTAAAAATTCTCCAATACTAGCACAAGCCTTCCTTTTTTGTGAACTAAGAGACACTAATAGTATAACTAGCATTTTTATCTCCCTTTTCCATTCCTTCCTTTCTCTATCCCCGTTCCTTTTTCCTTTTAGGCAATTTCTTCCCGTTTCACAATATTTATTGTACATTTTACCCCTTATTCACTCTTTCAGTTTCTCACACAAGGGAGACAATATGATGAATCTGATTTATTTCACTTATGAGTATGGTCTCCAGTTGCATGCATTTACCTAAAAAGTCTCAAGTTTATCCTTTATAAAAAGACTGAGTAGTACTCCACTGTATAAAAAGACCACATTGTTTCTATTCTTTCTTCAATGGGACATTCATTCGAGTTGTTTCCAAGATTTAGCTATTACAAGTTGTGCTATGTAGGCAGAGTTCATGAGCACAAGCCCAAACTGCACAGGAAATATTTCAAAGAATCAACAACTGGGATTTCATCTTATTGAAAAGCTTTTGCACATCAAAATAAATCACCAATAGAGTGGAAAGACAACCCACAGGTGGAAAAATAGTTTAGCCATTTGTTTGTCAAAGGACTTCGATCTAGAACATATAAAGAATTAGAAAAACTCAGACCCCCCAAAGTCAAAGTCGCAATCGAAAAATGGACATCTGCAATGAATACACATTTCACAGATAAAGAAATACAAATGGCAAATAAATATATGAAAAAATGTTCAACATCATTGGTCATTCGAGGGATGTAAATTAAGACAACACTGTGATTCTATTTCATTCCAGAAAGAATGACTATCATCAAGTTATCAACTAATAACAAATGCTGGTGGGGCTGTGGGGAAAAAGGAAACCTTTTCCACTGTTGGTGGGAGTGTAGACTGGTGCAACCACTGTGGAAATCAGTATGGAGATTCCTCAAAAAGCTAGGATTAAAGGTCCCATTCAACTCAGCTATTCTCCTTCTGGTGTCTTCACAGAAGAATTAAAAGCATCATACCACAGCAATATATGTGCACCTGGCTTTATAGCAGCACAATTTTTCAGTAGTTTTTGGAGTTTAAAAACCTGAATTTAAAATTAATGTTACTATTTTCAAAGTTGTGTGCAGTGAAATATTCATTTTGATGTACAGCTATGAGAGTTGACAAATACTTTGAGTTATGTAACCATGTGGCAATTGAGCTCCAATAGTATTTCTTTAACCCAGAATATTCTCTCAAGCTATCTGAGGCTGACCACCTCCCTTAACACCTGACAACTACTGGCCTGAGCTTTTCTGTCATGCTATATTTCCTTTTCCAAAATGTCATATAAATACTCTCACATTTGTGCAGTATATGCAATTGCAATTTGAAGGTTGGTTTGGGACTTCTGTTTCAGTTGGTCAAGCAGTTCCTCAGAACAGCATAGTGTTGCTGCTAGTTTTGTTTGCCATAGCTTCCATAAACTTGACTGGTAAAGAATCAGCTAGCCCCGACAGATTTAGAGTTTGTTATAGCAGTGGTATGAACTTCGTGTCAGTTCCTCTTCCCAGTTGATACCCCTCCAGACATTTCTTTTTATTTAAAGAGAAGAAAGAAAAACAAAACAAAACAGAATAAAGGGTAGCAACAATACAGAATTCCAAGGAAAAAAGGAAAAGAAAAACAAAAAAACCTAAGAGATTATTACTTGGCAAATTACATACTGGCTTCTTGGAAATAGTTGTTCAAATTATAAAGTTAAAACATGTAAAGTAGACATTCAAACAGTGAGTCTGTTAACAGTTCTGTTCCATAATCTGACAAAAAAACCAGCAATATGGTCATCCATCTTACCTACTCAAATATACTTTCAATTATATCAAAAGGATAAAATTAAACACAACAAAACAGAACAAAGCAGATCACAAGAAAGCAATGTAAGGGACATAAATTCCAAAACTAGACAATTGGAGATATTCACTGTCTATCATATTGACTCTTGTTTTCTTCCAAATAGTTGTCCATATTGTCACATACAGGGAATTCACATGAAACAATATAGTATGGAATTGATCTGAGCAGGACGAGGAGGGCGTTTCAGGTCTTCAAGACCAGACATTAGGGAAGCCGAGAATGGTTGTCATAGTGTCTGTCATTCTCCTCAAAACAGCTGTCCATACCTTCATGTGTGTTGAACTTAAGACAAAACAAGCTAAAATCACTTTGAACAAAGAGTGATAATTTTGCTGGATTACACATCATGACATTATGGAATCAGCACTGGGTACTGTAGTGTCTCTTTTTCTTCAAAGTAGTTGTTCATTTAAACATGTGTTATATAGTTGGTTCTCGTAAACTGTTCATAAGGTCTACACATGCATGAGTCTCTAAATGTATATCTATCCTTTCTGTATTAGAGGTAAAAAAAAAAAAAACAAAGCAAGCTAAAACAAAACAATTCCTAGAAAAGCATGAAGCAAAAAAGTCATATATAACCACAATACAAGGTGATCTACAATGGTTACCATGTTGTCTCAGCAGTATATAACAACATTAATAAAAACAAAGCATTGGAGACATTATAAGACTTCAAAAGCAAGTAATAATCAAACCAGAGTGGGTATCTTAGTGAATCTTGTCATCTTCAGTGTAGTTGCCTATACTCTTAGACTTGATGCTATCAATCATAACATATTTAAATAAAATCAGTCAATACAAAGTAGCAATCTAACAAACTGGATTCAAATAAGATGAGTCATAATAAGACAGTATAAGTTATAAAGGGCTTCAGATTAAGTTGATAGGAAATTAGGGATGATTACCATAATATGTCCTTTTATTTTTGGGATAGCTGACCATGTCCTCAAGTCCAGCGTAAGTAGAAAAACTGTAACACCACGTAATCCATCCAAGCAGAGTGATGAGAATATCCCTCCAGACATTTTGAGACTAGCAGATTACTTTATTATTTCTCTTTGGTGTTTAGGTGCTTGCCTCAGTACAGATCTGTAACTGTACTTTCTTCAGGGGAAAGGGTGTGAGGAAATAAAAAGGAAAAAAGGGGGATACCCTCTGTATTCTCTACCCTATAGGGCCCTCCTTTCTTTTCTTGGTTCTCTGGCTGGACAGGCAGAGTTGCCCTCTGAGCCAATCTGCCTGCCTTCCTATTACTTTTTTCCATTCCTGTTAGGTATTTCTGTTTTCTGTCTTAGTTCCCTTTGGGTCACCAGGAGAGAAAGAGGAGGAAGAATGTGGGAACTGTTCCTTGGTGAGATTTGTATAAGTTTTTCATTTTCTCCTCATCTGCCTGCCTTTTCTTCAGCTGTATTAAGATCTTTATAAGTACAGTAAGAATTACACATTTACAATGCATGGCATGATGTTTTGGTACACATATCCAGTGTGAAATGATTAAATCAAGCTAATTAATATATGTATCACCTTATATGTTTATCTTTTTTGTGGTAAAAGAATTTAAATTCTATTCCTACGGATTTTTCTAGATTACAACACATCATTATTATTAACCATAATCACAATAGTATACAATAGACCTATAAACATTATTCATGTTGCCTTAATAAACTGTATTTTTTATTGGTACATGTTTGTAGTACATAATGTTGTAGTACAACATTTATCAAGGAGAGTTGGTACATTTATATAATCCATCTTAATTCTTCTTCTTCTTTTTTTTGGTCCCCTACACCTCCTCCCATCTCTCTCTCTTCTTATTCTTGGTTCCCTTACCATTTGCAAAAACTCTATTCTCATTTTTTCCAATTGTTTTTTCCATACCCTTTACTTCCTTTCTCTTCATCTGTTACTTTCCTTCCCATTTGAGAAAGATCCCCCTACTTCCTGTTATCTCTCTTTTATTTTGCTCTTTTTTATATTTTGAGTTTCTGTAATATGTCTTCATTTTTCCACCTTCAAGGAATTGCTCATTCCCTTTCACTGGACCCTGGAAGCCACCACTTTACTCTCTCCTATTCAACTTCTTTGGATTCCACTTATACTGTAACTGAGATTGTATAGTATGTGCCTGCCTGGCTTATTTCACTTAGTATAATGTCCTCCATTTCATTCAAATGGTTGCAAATGATAAGATTTCCTTGTTAAATCTCTATTATTTTATAGTCTCTGATTACTTGCTTCTTGGAATTTATATTTTTTGAATTTTTATAATGTTACTATGCTATGCTGTTTGTACTGACCATAAAAATATTTGTTTGCATGTTTAGCATTTGTTTCAAGTTTCAAGATTTTCTATGAGTTTCTGATTCTGCAACTTGTTTTTCATACTCAGAATTTTTAAACTTATGTTTCCTCATTGACAGTATATCTCTAGTTCATTTACTTTTGTTGGTTTTAATTTTTAATCAGTTTTAAAATTTATGGTGTAGCAGTTCATAAATTTTCCTTTCAGTGAATGGTTTGGTTTTAACAATTTAAATTATGCATATTTAGCAGTACTGTGTGATATTTCAGTACATGTATATAATGTGCCATGATCAGACTGGGTAATTGGCATGTAACCTTTGACATTTATCATTTCTTTGTGTGGGACATCTTAAAATCTTCTTCATGAGACTATCTGTAGATACTGTTTTGAAATACACTTGTTGTCAATCATAGTTTCTCTTCAATGTTTAATACCATAGAAGTTGTTTCTCCTACTGAACTACACCTCTGTAATGTTTAACCATCTTTTCTCCACTCTCTAACCCTTTTTTCTCTACTCCCCAACCCTTTTGTTAGCCTCTGGTACCTACCTTTCTACTCTCTGTGTGAAATCAACTTGCTTAGCTTCTACGTAGAACAAGAACATACAGTGCAGTGTTTGTTGTTCTGTGCCTGACTTACTTCATTTAACATAATTTTCTCCAGGCTCGTCTATGGGGCCACAGTGATAAAGATTCATTCTTATTTTTGGCTAAATAGTATTCCATCGTGTTTTTATTTATTCTTCCTTGTTTGGACTTTGTACTTGCCAGGCAGGAACTTATGCCCCTGAGCTATACCAGCCCCCTGCATCTTAATCATACTTAATATTTTTGCCGTTTTGAAGATACAGTTTTAATTATATTATATTGCCCTGAATACTAGAGAGACAATATCTTTTCCTATATATATGGTCTCTTCTGCTTTTCACTTTTGTGAATTATGTATTTGTAGCTTCAAGCTGCGATCATGGATGTATTTTTAGTCCCTTTTACTGAGGAAAAGAAAAATCCTTTCCTCTAATTGTCTAATTCTACCCACACAGAACCAAAAAGTACAGCTGTTTTTTAGTATCTACTGCTTGTCTCTCTTTTCTTTGAAGGCATTTATTTTATTTATGAATCCAACACAGTATTTTTAGATAGTACTTTTAGATTTTCCTCTTTATATTTTATCTTTCATGGTTTGAGGCAAGGGGAGTTTTAAAAATTATAATTATTTAATCTTTATTCTTCGTTTTCATGAAGGTGATGAATAAATTATATTTCAGCTGACTTGAGACCGTATAAGTTGGCTTGGGAAGTGAACAAAAATAAAGATCAATAAGCTTATGTTAATATATAAAACTTTTCTTTATGAAGAAACTTTATAAACAGAATTAAGAAGTAATTTGCCACAGAAATGGCAGATATTAGTTTCTCTAATACAGAATGCATTTATTTTAGGAAAAATTATCATCTAATAGAAAAATGGACAATGAAAAAGAACAATTTATGAAAACAAATAGAAAACATATGAAAATATATTTATCTCAAGCATTCAAAGAAATATAAATTTTGAAAAAGTTTTACTTCATCTTTTCCTGACAAATTTATATTTATATTAGAAAGTGCCATAACTAATGATATAAAGAACTGAACACTTTTATACTTTGCTGATGAAAATATAAATTGCTTTTTTTTTCAGTAGATATCCAGAGCTATGCTATGCAATAGTAAATAGCCACTAGCTACACTGGATGCTTAAATTAAATATTTATTTCCTTCATCGCGTTGATCACCTTTCAAGTGCTCAATAGCCACATATGGCTAATGTCTACATACTGCAAACAGAAGATATAAGTCTTTCTATAATCACAGAATATTTTATTGTATATCACTTATTACTTATTTAAAATATTCATGTTTTATAATAATTCTAATTCTACATAAATATTGTAAAGATGTATTAGAAATTTAAGTTTTACCACAGCATTGAAAACAGTAGTAAAACAATTGACACAACCCAAATGTCCATAAAAGGAATACATAAATGATTATAAGTGCTTACAAGCATATTGCATAGCCTATTAAAATGTCTTTTTTGTATTAATGTCATGTAATATGTATACAGTATGCCTCTAACCAGACAGGTCACAGAACAATGTGATTACAAATATGCTGCAACATGATTACAAATTAATTTTAAAAGATTTCAAAATTTATGTTGCATTGTAGTTTTTTTGTAGTTGCAATATTTTCTGTCAGGGACATATGTATTATTTTTATGGTCACAAAAATAAATAATCAAAAGTATATTCTTTCTGTATCTATTTAGTTTTGAGTCCCATGAAGTGATTAATAATTGAATCTGTTTTAAGTTGCTTGTCTTATTTGACATTTAATGGTCTTTGGCATATTCGGTATTGTGCTGCATATGTCAGGGTGATAAAATCTTTGTGTGTATAAGCAAAGACCAAGTGGAAAACAGAATTCAATATAAATAGCTAAAAGAGAAAGTTTTTAATGTAAATTAAGGATAGAAGTACTAGCAAGACTAAAGGAACAATGAGGGGTGGCTAATTTCCTAGAAACCAACCACAGTGGAAGTTTACAATTTGCAGAAATAGTTATGGGAGCCCAAGTAGGTGTGGGCTGCCCCACAGAATCTCCAGTGATGAAGACATACAGTGACTGATGAAAACACAGCACCAAGCAGGAAAGGAGTGGGAATGAAAACAGAGCTTTCTTATGCCCTTGGTTGTCCTACTGGAATCTAAGTGGAGGTCTATCCACAACAGTGTCAGAGTGTAGTCTGAGGGATCAACTTGGAATACAGGACAGGCTGAGCCAGGCAGAGAATACAAGGGTTGGAAGAGGAAGCAGGTTGGAAGTGCAGCATAACCAGTTTATGTATTGTTGTGTGCATTCATTCAGATGTAAGTTACATGCATGTGAGGTAAGTTAATAGTCAGAATTCTACTTAGATATATATACACAAACACATATCATCTGTTAATGGAAGATTTCAACACTTGTTTATGCTTACATAGACATGAAAACATATGCACAAGATGTTTAAATTCTAATAATGACAGATGGCTAAACTGGCAAAGAATTCTAATCTAGACAGAGGATCTCAAAAAATACTTCAACCTTTAGTAAATATTACATATACATGTTCTTGCAGGCAAATGAAAGCATCTCAGACACACAGTTTAAACTGAAAATCCTTAAGAGCAAGTACTGTATCTTCTTTGCTATTAAACTGTTAAATAGTGCAGCATACCCAGGGAATGTCCAATTCTTATAAGAATGAGTAAATCAGTTATTACACGTTAAACATTGTTTCTATTCAGTGTGTAACTTATTTAATATGAAGTGATATATAAAGATCATTTTTATTCATTGAATAAAAAGCAACCATAAATATTTTTAATTATGGTTTTTAATGAGTATTGATTAGTTCAGAACGCCTCATAGTTTTGCTTGTAACATTTAACAGAACTACTTACATGCTTATAGAGAATTAATCACTTTATAAATGAAGAGATTAAATCTTGAGGTTGAACACTTTTCCTTTTTTATTCTTATGTAATGAGAGTGAAAGGCAGGTAGCTGTGAAGAATTTTCATTGAGCAGTAAGTAAATTTTATTTTTTATATTTAACATTTACCTATGGTGAAAAACAACTCTCTTAGACTTTTGTGTGTTTGTTTGTTTTGGTAGGAGACCTCTGATTTACAAAGATGAGTAAAAATCTAAGCCGCTATCTGAACAAATCCACTTTTATTTCACTTTCCATTGCAAACATCTTCTAAAGTTAGCCTAAAGTGATTGTCATGACTATATGGTTATCTAAGTCACTCTTTCTTAAAATTAAAGCAATATGTTGACCATAAGAGCAGAATTTTAGATGAAAAGCTCTTGCAAAGTTCTGTTTAGTTAAAAGTTTATTTAACTTTGGTTTTGAATAAAATTAAAATACCATGGTTTTTTGTGTATTGTCATGTGCTTGGCAATTGTCATATTTTGTATTAGACTGCATTCAGAGGAATTTATAGATGGTTTATTCATTAAATTGAGAAATAATCTTTAACTTTAGTATTTAAAAGGAAGTTGTAATTACATGGCTTATTGATACTGGTTCAGTATTATTTTTGGTAATAGCTTTTATTTTGAAATACATATTAATATTGCATTAGTATATTAGTCCTATTGTGTTTTGGCCAAAAATAGTAGAAGATATCAGTCTTTGCAGTTTCATTTCATTGTGAAAAGGTACATTACATGGTTTCATGGAGTTTAAGGAGGAATAATTTTTATACAGAGTAATTAAAATGAGCAATACTTTGGATAAAACTCTAATATGTTTAGACAAATGGATGTATCTGTAACCACCATCTGAAATTATGGAACAATTACATCACCCTGAAACTCAGCACTTTGAAACTGATGAGTGTCATATAAAAGGAATCATACTAGGTACGTAGCCTTTCAAGTTTAGTTTCTCTTATTTATCAAAGCCCAAGTGAGATTCATCTGTATTGCTGCATACATTAGTATTTTTCTTTTATTTCAGCATGTGGATTATGCCAGTTTTTTATTCATTCATCAGTTGAAAGATAATTTTGGTATTCAATAATTATGAATAAAACCACCATAAATATTCATTAGTGTAGACTGTAACTTTTCTTGAGCACATCGTATAGGACTAATGTTTTGTTTTGGAAATATATGTCTATAAGAAGCTGCTAAACTGTTTTCCAAAATGAGTGTGCCACTTTTACATTTCCATAGTCAATGCATAAAAATTCTGTTTCATGGTTTGGGAAATGGTTTAGGAAAAATAGGTAATTACTTTTGGCCATTCTCATAGGTGTTTAAGGATGTATGGCAGTGTGACTTTAATTTCCCTAGTGACTAGTAATGTTGAGCATTTGTAATCATCTAATTTGTGGGTGTTTTACTTCTGACCATACAAAAACTAAAAAAAAAAAAAAACGAATTAAAGTTATAATCCTGTGCCTATCATAGAGATGAAGTGTCTGTTTATTACTAAAATTCCCACAGATATTTCCAGTTTTATCACTTTTCTTCAAGCCATTTTTCTCAAGTCCTTTGGGCTTGATGGGTGCCCTTGCTTCTCTCTTTTAAAAGAACCTGGAGAAAAAGTTCCTGTATGCTCTACCAACAATTATATTCAGCTGTCACAACCTCCGTCATTCTCTTCTATCACAGCACTTCTCATTTCACCTGGGTCTTTCATTTTCCTCTGTTTAGCTCACCTGCTTTGCTTTTCTTAGGCCACTTTGGATCTTTGACCTACCAGTGTCTCTACTTGTAAAAAGGGGGTAGTGGAGGGGTGGTGGTGGTTCTGGTGATGGTGGTGGTGTTGGTGGTGGTGGTGGTGTGTGTGTATGTGTGCGCCTCTGTGTGTGTGTGTGTGCCTGGGTGTGTTTAAATCCTTATCTTTATGCTAAACAATAGTGATCAGAGTTTTCATTTTTGAATTTTTTCTCTTCAGTCATTTAAGAAATAGCTCTTTCCTCTTTTGTCAAATAGCTTGTATGTGTATCTGTCTTAGAACACTAATAAGTGTTTATTTTTTTATAAACACTTATTATTTGAAACTCATTAAAAATAGACTCTACTTTCTCCACCTTATTGAAATTGATCCCTCATGTCTCAGACAACTTCTTATTACTAGCTGCAGTGACCTCAGCCCCTGATGTATTGGAAACCTGTGCCACTTTTTAAAAATTACTTATCCTTTTGAAACTTAATTTTCATTACTCCTCATTCAAAAGTCTTTTCCTAAGTATAATCCTCTGTTGGTTCTTGTGTCAGTTATTTATTCCTGTATTAGGTACTACCCAGAAACTTTTTAGTGTTTGAAAAGAATAACTTTATAATTTCTCTTGCTCCTGTGAGTTGACTGGGTGATTATTCTTTTGGGTTTGCCTAGGCTTACTCCAGTTTGCATATCACTAACAGCTGGAACAAGGCGGGGGGCTCAGCTTCGATGTTTAATTGGCTAGTCTTTCCAGCCTAGGCTTTTGAGCAGCCTTGTGATCTCAGGAGAGTGTCCCTAAATGGTGAAGATGGCGGCTTCAGGCACTCATGCAGCCTCACTTCTGCCACAATGTATTGATCAAAGTAAGTAACAAGACTAGTTCAGACTCCAGGTGACAGACTATGTCTTCACAGTAATCACAGTTCTTAATTTTTGACTCTTGGTTAACTCTTCTAATTTTCGTTTTTTAAAAATATCTATAAATGTTTTTTGTTCTTCCTTAGTTGTCTCAAAAGTAAGTTTATAACCAATATTTGTAATTATCTCTAAGGAACAACACCTGAGTTTCTTTTGGGTGCCCCCCCCCAACATAAAATATGCTAAAAAGGAGCCTGTACTTCCACTTCTCTTTTTTATTTCATGTCTTAATTCCTGGCCTATGGCTTTATCATCTGTGTATGCTAGATTACCTAATGTATCTGTCCTTACCTCTCATATCCAAGTGTGTATAAATGACTGTTGACTGTAAGTCTTGAACACATACCACCTCTTGTTAAGTTCCCAGAATTCTCTTTATTTGACTACTTATGTTTTTGAGTTGTGAGTATTTTTTGGTACAAGTAAAATGAATTTATTTTGAGAAAATGGGGAAAAAACAGATGTGCAAAAATATGAAAGAAACTAAAACTTACCTATGAGCTCCACTCTGTTTTAAGCTTCTCATGTGTATTTTAGATTTTATATTGTACACATACAGTGTAAAAATGTATTTATATATTATTTAAAACATTTAAGTATGTTTTTAAAAAGTGTTACACATACTGTTTTAAATTCATTTTTTCAAATTACAATTAAACAATTAGCTTCTTTTGATGCAGCTATTAGACTTCGAGTTTGGTAAAAACAGAATTCAGAGATACAGATGTCAATATCCATAGGTTAAAAATTAAGGTTGGATACAGCAAAATGCATGCCCAGTAAAAAAAGCAGGACCTCTAATGTTTGTATCAGAGAAAAGAACAGGAAAACAGTGACATAAGGTAGTTTCTAGTAGTTCGTGTTTTTAATGTATTAACTCAAAGTTTGTTTCTTGTCTCACTTTTCTGCCTTATCCTTTATTATCCCTCCTCCCTTTTTTTTTTTGTTGGGATGTTGCTTAAGGTGTTTTCTTTTACTCTTTGTATTTACTGAGCTACCCACCTCTGAATCCCTCAACCGCCTTGGTTTCTTGCTCTCCTGTAGTGTTCTCCCTTGCCTTCTTACATACCATTCTCCCTCTTCATATTGTACGGGGGCTTTACCTTCATTTCTTTCTTTGAACATAATTACATCTGCATACATTCATACCAGTTGAATATTTTCCCCTCATTTCAAATTAGATGAAACCCTGTAAATGTATGGACTTGCATAGATTCAGATAGACTGTTTCCCCTTTTATCTCCTTGTGGATGAACATCATATCTATCTTCAGAGCAATAAGGAGCTGATACAATTTGTGTTGACTCTGGAGATCTGTTATGACTTGTGTCCCTAATTTCAATTGCTGTCTTCAACCTCCTAACAGCCACTGCAAACATTTATGCTTCCATTATTTGCTTATGCTTCACCTGGGCTGCTTGCTAACCTCTCATCCTTTTCTGGCCAGCAAAGCCTGTGCAGACATCTTTAGTCCCAGTCGCTGATCATGTTCATAATGTAATATATATTTTATTGAATTTGCTCATTGTGAAGATGTTTGTCATTATGAGATCCTTGAAGGTAAAGACCATGGATTAATGTCAGCCACATTATAAAATGGTTATCAAAGCAAGTTAATAAAGATAATGATTTATATAGCTCAATACTACTCAGCTGGTTTAATGATTAAATATATGGTTGTGAAGAATTGGAGAATTATTTAGTTTGCTTTCTGAGCAAGGCTGGCAGCATTACCTTCAGATGACTGGCAAATTTTATGTGGTTATTAAAGTCATGCCTATTTTGAGGCTAAATCTGAACTCTCACTGCTAATTTAGTCTTTTTCAGAAGGTTCTTATCTTCCCCCTCCTCTACCTTTTTATTTGTTTCAAAACAAAAACTAGTTTTTCTAAACCAATGAGTTTTATTCATAAAATGTCATCTCAAAAAGTGTCTCCCAAAGTTTGAGACCTGTGTAGTGTTCCCTGTACAACAATAGCATACATAGAACCTCCTATTGGGCAGATTTGTTCAAAAAGATGTGTTTTGTCTTCATAGGACTTCATTTGAATGTAGAGCTCTGGCTGAGAATAATTGCTAATTATACTTTCCTTTACATTATTATTTTTCCCTTTTTCTTTTGACTTTGCCAAGGTGGAAAAGGAAAAATAAATTAACAGGCATAAATATTGAGAAAGTAAGAATACAATGAAAACCAATATGTCTTACTTGATAGATTTGAAATTACAAAAAACAAAAAACAAAAACCCTTAAAAAACCCAAGGACCCTCAGGGATAGATTCTAGTTGGATACTTAGTTATTTCTTTTCTTAATACATGGAGTGGATGATCTGTTAATTAAAAGAGTGATGGAATGCAAAGTGCATTTTCTTCCTCCAGTGTTACCTTTGTTTTTAGTTACCTTTTCATTTTTTTATGTTTCATGTAATAGTATGTTTAGTGTAACAACACTCTTTTATTAGTGCATATTAGTTATGCAGAGTGATGGGTTTCATTGTGGTGTTTTTATGCATGCATGTATATAGTTACCTTTTTAAATGTTCATTTTAAAGAATATTTTATTACAAATGCCTTTATAGGTATTAATGTGAAAGCATGATATTTGTGTACAGAAATAATGTCAGATTTTCTATAAAGAAAAAAGTTGCTTTTGCATTGGACAGTCATATAAATCTTAAATCTTTTACGTGTATGATTTCATAAGCTCTTTGCTTCTAAAACATAGCAATACAGCATTTTTATCAAAACAACATCTGCTAGCCTCTTTGCTGTTGTCATAGTAGAATCATTTCCGTTTATAAGATTTTGCTGTTCAATGCTTTTTAGAACTGTGCTGTATCAGTTTCTTTTGTAGTAAAACTTGAAATATTAGTTCTTGGGATCAAATAACTTTTATATATATATATATATATACTGACTTTCAGAAAACTGGTTAAGAGGTAGGAGGCAAAGGATTTTTTTTCCTCTAAATTGTAGGTGGAGGGTTATATATTTACACTTTCATTCGTTCCCTGTCAATTCCATACCTATTATGTGGGAGTCCCTTGTGGAATTCTGGAACTGTGGTGATGACTAAGACAGTCTCTGACCTCAAGTAGCTCCCAGTCTGGCAAAGGAGCTGACAGGTAAACAGGGTGACATGAGCATGAGCAGAACTGTGGAAACAATAGGGCAGGATTAATACTTCTGCATGGGGCAAACAGTATTATACTAGGAAAATTCAGAATAAAACGGGATCATGAACTGCACATTTGAAGGAGGAATGTAGCTTTATTACTGTAAACTAAACCTTTTTGCTTCCATTTTCATTTTGAATGAACTGTCATTTACAAATTAATTTTTTCCTCCATTGTGAACATAATGTGCCATTTTCTTCCTACCAGTTCTCCTCTGTACTACTGATGCCCACTCCCACCTGGAAAATATCTTTATTGTTTGAATCATTTTACATCCATGATCTACTACTTCGTGTTGCTCTGGGTGCTTCTGAATGGGAGAACTAGAACACATTCAGTTTAATGATCACTGTTAGCAAAAAGGAAAACAAGTTACCAGAAAGTAAGAATGTCCTTTGCTAGGAGCCTCCCACCAACCTGGTCTCAGTTGTCCACTTCTTTAGTGGTCAAAGAATCTGTTTTATGCTGTATTGTTGCTGTGCGTATTTGTTGCTTGAGATCTTTGTGCATACCTGGGCAGCTTGTCTAGGGAAACATACAGGGAGTATCCATAATAGTTTATTGTTTAATTTGGCCTACTTTATCCATCCCAGTACTATAGGCTAGTAATAAACTGGAAGATAGTATGGCTAGGTGACAGAAATAGTGGTGGAGCAATAGTTTCTGAGTAGTTTAATTATCTTTGCTCATTAAAACTTTATTGTGCATTGGCTGCTCAGATGTGGACTTGGGTTGAGAATGAAGTGCAGCAAAATAATTGAGCAAGTACTCAGGACAAGATGAAGTTTCAGACAACATGTAAAACCTGGTTTTACTTTAACCAAGCACACCTTTAATTCACAAACCTATATCCTTTTTGATGTTTAAAATCACTTATAAAAATGACCAAGAATATGAATCAAATAACTTAATTGTAGATCATTTCTTTTTAGATAAAAAGGTATTTCTTGCAAAATGATATTTTAAAAATGTATCTGTATACTTGGTTAATGTTGCAAACTTAATTATTCCTTCAAAATTATTATAGATTTTCACCATGTTCCCCACTGTTCCATTTAATATTTTGAAGCCCTTACCCTCCCATGTTACCGTATTTGGAGGATTTTAGGAGATAATTAAGGAAAAATGACATTATAGCAGTCGGTTCTTAACCTGAAAGAGAGGGGGCAGGGAATGAGAGTGGGAAGGGGAGAAAGATCTTTCTCCTGTGAACACACCTAGGAAAGGCTGTGAGACACTGGGAAGGCAGAAGTTTGTAGTTAGTAAGAGGCCTTCATCTGTACTAAATGGGTTGTCTCCTTGGTCTTGGATTTATTAGCCTCAAAAAATACAAGAAAATTGCCAGCCTTGATGGCACATGCCTGTAATCCCAGACCCTGGAGGCTGAGGTAGGATCTCTCTGAGTGTGAGGCCAATCTGGGCTGCATAGTGAAGACTGTCTCAGAAAAACAAAAAATAAAACAAAACACAAAGAAAAAAAGAAACATGAGAAAATAAAATTCTGTTGTTTAAGCCACGCCATCTGTGGTATATTGTTATGGCAAACTGCCAGAACAAACTAATATGTTATAATGTAATGCTGTTTTCCTATTTGGCTTATGTAGAATTAGGAATTTTTTGCATTGCATGCTTTCACTGACATGAGATTGTTATTCTTGTTGCCTTTCAAAGTGTGAATTTGAGATTACAAGATTACAGTAAGAGAGATGGAGAGAAATCTGTCCTAAATTTGTTCAAATTTGTCAAAAAGATGTTATATATATTTTGCAAGTCAAAAATTATCAGTGAAGGTTATTGTAGAATGTAAGGTATCATGTTTCACAAATTTGAAGTACAGAACGTATTTTAGGATTTGCTGTGGATTAGTTTGAAGGAAATACTGAGTATGTCCTCGGTTCATAATTGCTGAGGGAATACACAATAGTGAGATACTTCAGTTTATATAAATATTGTATAGTCACATTAATTTTTTGTTTTTAAACAATGCAATTTATAAAGATAAATCTTGATCTGCACACGTTGATAATTTTTTTAGTGAGTCCAAAAATAAAACTCATTTAGGTTTTATTTTGTTGATCAGTTCTAGAAGATCTGTATTGCTGACCTCTGTTATAATTATTCTCTTCATTATTTTTCTTGATATAAATATTTCTGTCCAAAAGTAAGAATAACCTTTGGTCTTTTTTGAGAGAACTTGTTGAACCCCTTCAAAGCTGATATAGGCCCAAAATTAGAGTTTCTTACTATAACATTTTTACTAGGGAATGGGAAAAATAGTGAGTTAGAGAACAAATAGGTAACCGTCTAACCTGTGTCTTCTGGGCTTAGCATTTTCATGTAACCAGAGAGCCAAGTGTAACTATTCAGTGCCAAATTACAAACTGATTTGGGAATGTGGCTCCAAGTTAAGGGAGAACAGTTGGGCAGGAGTTAGGCTGGCTTTTTCTGCCTTTTCACTGCTTTCAAAAGACCAGTTTTGAAAAAAATCACAGTACTTTTCAAGTACTGTGTAAACTTTTGAAATAAAATTTTCAACAGGACCCCAAGTTGGTGAAATTCAGAGTATCTGGGTTAAGCTTTCTAGAGCTTCAGCCAGAAAAGGAGTGATTGATTGTCATCCTGGGGCTACCTTAGTGATAATTTAGAAATGTGGGTACCTTACTGCGTTGCTCAGCAGGACTCCGTGCTGAGAGTGGAAGGGAGCTGACATGTATTGGGCTGTACTATTTGACAGGCTTTGGATTGAAGAGTTTTCACCAATGGATGACATAACAAGCCAAAGATTCTTCTGATAGAAGGCCATTAATAGTACATTGGGGGCAAAGCAGATAATTTTAAAGTGAACAGATTGGTTTCTGCTTTAAATGGCTGAATAGTTGGTAAGAGTCAGAGGAATGAGAAACAAGAGTCAATACATTATGGGAACAGGTAATAATAAGTGCCAGATTGGTTTCTACTTTAAATGGCTGACTAGTTGGTAAGAGTCAGAGGAATGAGAAACAAGAGTCAATATGGGAACAGGTAGTAATAAGTGCAAGTGAGCCAGCCAAGTTGAGGAAAGTCTTCAGAAGACAGTTTGTTCTCTGTAATGTCAGTCATGCTCAGGTGGAGCAAGAGAGATGCCTTTCAATACCCGAATCAGCCTGGCAACTAAACTTTTCCTGGGACAGAACCCACACCTTCCCATCCTTCCAGGTCTGGGGTTTTCATAGGATTTTCTTAGAAGGCCTCAGTGACTAGTTGCTATGAAATCAGAGGACTGGCTTGGCCACCAAGTTCTATGTCCACTGCACCTACACTTAACTATTTCATCAGTACCAGCATACAGTAGGTGTCTGAAGTGTTTTTACTTTCTGATCATACTCTGTGAGGCAGTTTGGAGTAAGAGGGCAAACAGTGAGCACATGTCCTGTGGAGTCGCGTCATGGCTCTCAAACACACTGCTGCTTGATCTTGGGCAAGGCTTTTTACCCTGTTCATATAAGAGTACTCATCTAGTAGATGGGAATAATAATTCATTTCCTAGATTACTGTTAATTTTAATGATAGTGTTAAACTTGGCTTTATTAATAAGTACTCAATATGATAACTATCATAACTAAGGTAGGGTACAAATCCAAGGCACTGATAAAACACATGGTGAGAATTGTAATCTGAGTGGGTGTTGCAGCTTGTCCTTCAGGTTGTGTCTGCACTATATTGTATAAATGTGTCCAGAAACATGGTAATCTATCCAAATAGGGTCTGCGTCCATGCATACAGTGTAATAGTTCTCAAATGGGGCGTGATTTGCCACTCAGGGTACAGTTGGCAATGTCTGAAACAGTTTTGGTTGTCATAAATATGGAAGGAAAGTTGTTGGCATGGGGCTGAATGTCCTGAAAATGCATAGGTTACCCCCTACCATGCACAAGAATGAATACCCAGGCTAACATGTCAATAGTAGTCAGGCTTAAAATCCTAGTATAATGTCTAGTATGACACTATCCTTTATCCTATTGTGGGAGGGATACTACAGATATTACTGGGTGGTTCTCCCCACAGTACTTGTACAAAGTCCAGAGAAATTAACAGGTGTTGTAAGATGGGAAGTAGAGGGAAGACAAGGCTAATTAACTAGAGACCCTGGAAGACATGTTTTGGTTGGAATAAGGAAGAGACTGTTTCTTGATAAATTACTACATGCAATTTAGATGAGTCCAAGATTCTGTAGTGGCAGATGGCATAATATAGAACCACTCTGCTTAGTGGAGCTTAGTAATGTAAATAGGCACTCCAGAAGTGGGCCTTCCTTTGCTGCCTAGGTATTGATAGGTAGACTGTCAAGTTGGAGCACTTTACATATAAATGCCAACACAAGATTTAATGCTGGGTGCAGTCCTAGAAGGAAACAAAGTAGATTAGCTTGGTCACCATGTTCAGGAAGATGAAGATTGCATCATGGCCCCTGAAGGAGAGGAAGTAAAAGGTGAGGGGCCCCAAATGCATTCCCAGACTAGGACAGACGCAGCATGCAGCAGCCATCTAGTCTCTGGACTTTTGAGCTTACATATTAGTGAGTCCTTCACACATTTGTGAACCCTGTAACTCTAGGCACACCAGTGTTTAGAAGTGGTTGTTATCACAGCTAGCCTGAAGATGTAAATTATCTGTCCACATTTAATTCTGTTTCTATTAATTGTAAGATTAATATATATTTAGTGTAAAAATCTGGAAAATGCAGAGAAGTTTATTTTTTAAGAATCCTGAAAATCCCAGTCCTCACAGATATACATTATTAATGTGTTAGGATATACTATTTGAGACTTTTTTTTACCCATGCTGTGCCTTACATAGTTGGAATCTTGCTACACATAATTTTGTGACATTTGGTATATCTACCTGAAGTTAGTATTACCCCCAGCATTAAAGATTTGTCACGTTCTCTAACAAAATAGAAACTTTTCTTTAGAAAGGACTTACATTGTAAAATTGCATTTCTTCCACACTGTCCTTGGGCTGAATTGTTAAAGCTGATCATAGATATTATGTCACATTAAAATGTTCTTATAAATCTAAAAGTACAAGGAGAAACCATGCACAAGTGTATTTCTTTGTAGCCATTATATATAGCTTCAAAAATAATCCCTTTCTCTGTATTAGGGTACCTTTTGCTTTAAAATTAACAGATAATTCCTACAATGCATGACATTTTGATTTCAGAGTACTTTAGTCTTATATTTTTATATATCAATTTTGCAGCAAGAAAAAAATGTCATATGACTAATTCATATTCTCCAGCAAGGCATGCCTGCATGAATCCTCAGGTTAGAAAATTAGGCCATTTCTTTCTGGAAACATTTTATAAGTAAATGTTCCCAGGTAATTTTCTCCTACCCAAATACCAAAGTAGCAGTGTTAGCATTGTCAAATGATGATTTCCAGACCAGTAGCATCAACATTAATTAGAAATGCAAATTCTTGGTCCCTTTTCTAGATTTACTGAGCCAGAAATTTAAGGTGTAAGACCATCATTTTCATTTTGCTAAGCCCTCCAAATATTTTTGATGCAGGCTAAAATTTGAAAAGCACTTTATTCATAATTCCAAAGGAAATACAAACAGAGGTCATTCATTCCTTCTGACATCCTTCTCTGTAAGAAAGAATTGAATCACATGCCTGCCAATAGCCCTTTACTTATATAATTTAATCTTTGCCTTATACATATAGGTAGAAATCCATATATAAACATAGGTAGAAATGCAATATAGATACAAATAGAAATCCAACTATATCTATAAAGATTTAATACTAGTTTTAATATTGATGATAATACAAATATTAAGGGTGTATGGGAGAAAACCCTAAACTATTACCTTTGTATAGTTTTACTCATTGACTTAAAACTTCAATTAACATAAAACAAATCCTATTACTTTGCAGTCAAACTGCGTCCACAAATTTTGATCATGTAAAAGTCTACCAAGATTTGAGTCTTAACATTTGGCTTTCTGAAAATTAAGTCTGTAGGAATAGTTTGACAGTCTTCTGACATGGGAAGTATTTGTAAATCACCCAAAGGGAGTTTTTAAAATGGACTCCCAAAGCTGTTTTGAGTAAGACTATCATTTGTAAAATAAGCTTACTTCAAATTTGTGCTTTAAAAAATAATATTTCTTTATAATCATATACAGTGTAGCGTAAATCTGGCCATGTCTCTGGTCTTCATCCCAGTTCTGGAATGACATTAATACTTATGAATCTCTCAAATGTTAATTTAAGAAAAAACAAACAACCTTGTTTTTTTTTGCTATTTAATGAAGAGAGAGGTAATCAAATAATTTGCTAGGTCAGGTGAAAAAAATTACTATTGTAATTCTGCTCAGATTAGTTTTATTTATAAATTGGAGGGATTTTTCACTTAATAAAATTGGTTTGCTGGAAGTTTTTCCTGACTAGAGAACTTGAGGTATGAGAAAGCTTGTTTTATCCACCTATGGTGTCCCCTTGTCAGTTTTTGACTCAAACTTTGATTCCTAGTTGTACTTTACGATTTTGTTTTTGCAACCAGCAGCTCAAAATTAGAAATTTCATTTTGACTTTCATGAAGATTCTAAGAAATCTTGAAAAAAAGCTTTTACTGATGACTCTTTTAGTTTAATTGCTTACAAGCTGTGGTGCATTAATTGTCTTAATAGTTTTGACATTTTCTCTCGTTCTTAGGGACCTATAATCTAGTACCAGAATAGGTTGACATGGTCCTTTTTTTATTTTTTATTTTCTAATCTGAATGAAATGAGAGTTGGTCTATTTATTTTCTTTTAAATGTTCAAAACACAGTATCACGTCAGTGATACACTAATAACTGGGAATGAAGGAATTTTTACCTTTATTTTCTTTCAAAATCAATTATTTAAAGTATGGATTTTCAATTATTTAAAATATAGCTTACTCTTTCTATGTTTTAGGGTACCTATGACACACATGCAGCAGGCTGTTTGTACCATTGAAAGCTCTAAAAGGCTTGCCATCATTGTCTTAGTCTTTATTCTAGAAATGCCTTCTGTCTGGACTATTTTCTCCCCCCCTATGAATCTGTCTAAATTATTTTCTTTACTTCCATTTTCTTCTCTACCTTAATATTGCTTGTGGGGTTCAAAATTTTTAATTTTCAAACTTATTTTCACTTTTTTCAAGAGCAGGGACTTTGATTCACTTACCTGATATAACCAATGCCTTGCACAATACCTGTTAGTTAATAAGTATTCATTAAGTGCTTATTGAATGAAAAGGTGGATAGGATGGATGAGTTTAGATGAGGCGTCTGTGCTCCTAAGGGATTTGAGAATTCTTGAATAAGAATGATTCTGCATATTAATTGCTGTGCTGCTTCAACTTGCAGATAAGAAAACTGAGGCTGAAAGTTACATAGCTAATACAGAATATCCCTATTTAAAGTCCAAGGAATTTTGACTCCCATAACCTATTCTGAGCTGTTATTTGGTACAGGCAGCCTATTGTGCCATGGCATAGATCATTTGGTTTTTTAACCCTTCAGTGCTGTTGAAGAAGGTTCTGAAAAATCTCCTGGAATTTACCATAGTACCACACAAAAATCTCTTGTCAGAGTCATATTCCAGAGATAACTCAAAAGGCCCAAGTGCATGATCCTACCATGTATTCCTTGACATAAAAAAGGTGTCTCCTTACACGTTTCTTTCATGAAGCTGCCATCCTGCACAAATTGAATGAAAAGAGCCAGAAAGAGATCAGTGAGACACACTGAGGAGAAAGACAAACCCATCTGATAGAGGCCCCATTTTCTTAATGGCCAGTGTGTGCGTATGGGTAGAAGATGGGGCTAAATGATAAAACTAAAAGGAAGGAGGTAGTAGTCTCATCTTTTTTTTTCTTTCAAACATCAGGGTACTGTCTGATCCTTTTTTTCCTCCTGTTCATATTAGATAATAAACTTCTGAGAGCAAAAACTATACTTTGCTCTTATTTTAATGAACTCTTTGTCCTTTCCCATTGTATTATTAAACTGAATATATCAGCAAAAAGAATAAATCTATGATACAGTATTTATAGGAACATAGTAAGATGTTTCTCTCAGTAATTTGATATACTAAATGGAAGCTGCACATTTCTCTAGCTGGTTATTTTTAGTCACTCAGTTGCCAAAACCTGCAGGGTCTGTATCAGCATTTTTCAGTTATGTAAGGTGTATATCTTTCTTTGGAGGCTATAGTTATCAGCTCTGAAGTTTTAAATAAGAAAAAAATGAGATCTTCTTAAGTTGAAATAAATGAATATTAGTGTATATAAAGTTATTATATAACTGTTGCTTCAATTATGTAATAGTTAATACAAACAAATTCATGTAAGTAGGAAAATTAGTCATTTTAAAATGGGAATAATTAAAATTTAGACAGTGTAAAAGTAAGTAAAAGCAATATACATACAAGAACTATTTTATGAAGCTTGAAAATGTAGTAAGTTATTTTCTAAGGTGGTAATATAAGTCTTCACTAAATAAGAACCATTTGTGAAGAAAGTACTTTGAGATTATTTAAAATTAATTTATAAAGCATTTAAATGAGTATTAAATTAACTAACAGCTTCTGAAATGGATTCCAGACCAGGAGACTACTTTGCATACTTGTCAATATGGATTTTTCTCCTCTAAATAACCCTGATAACTTTAATGACAAAGCTGATCAAATTCTAAATAATCCTTGGACTCTAAAAATATTCTGTAGCTGAGAGTTTGAGTGGAACAGATATGCTAAGTAGGCTAAGCAGGTAATGAAGCAAGCCAACTGAAAACTCATGTGGTAAAAGTGGAGATAGCAATTATTTCTCAGTATGAATAGCAGAAAAATTATAGTCTGACAATCATTTATGTTATGTATTGTGGTGTTTTGTTAATTACTCCCTATGAGTATTATACATTAGATTTGTGTCATCAAAATAAAAACTCTAAAATACCTTACATACTTATATTTTAAATTTATGTGCTTCAAGAGTTAAATCTTTTGTGAGATAATTTTTTTAAAACTGTTTTTTTGTACTTTTTCCCCCCTTCCTTTCCTTCTACTTTTAAAAATTCTTACATGAGGTAATCACTACCACTCATTTAGACAAAGCTTCTATTTTCAGTGTTTTTAATAACTAAATTCTCAAGTTGGCTCTATACTACATTAGCTTTTTCTTGGAAATAAGTTTTATTATTGCACTGGTGAGTTATCCTGTATTTAAAGTGAAATTATCAAAACAGTGGTCTAAAATGGAAATGTTACACTAAAAATATAACTCTTCTTCGCCTATATGGAAGAAATGACTCTTTTTTTATGATACTGGAATTCTCAACACTGGGAAAATTTATAGAGATAGCTAGCATAAGATCATTCTTTAGTATTATTAGATCTTTATGCAGGCTTACTTCTTGTTGGAGCACTGACTGTAGATCAAAGTGAAAACATTCTAATCACTTTGATTTAGTTGCTTGAGTTTGGATTTCAAATATACCCCTCTACACTGTGGTGCCCTTTAATAACATAACTTTAGGAAGAATTATACAGCCACCCAAAGAGGTTTGGCAGTGGTTGATTGACATAATAAATAATGACCATCTGCACCCTGTGGCAATCCACCAAAGAGCACGATTAGTCCCCTGCAGCCTGGGCAGACTGGCTGGCTGACTTAGGTCAACAAAAGAGTTGCTGTTATTTGCTACTTGGTTCATTTGTTTTAAATGACTTTTTGTAAGACAAAATTAATTCTAAGATTTTGGTTTTTAACATATTAAAGCCATAACTAGGTTTTATTTCCATATAGTCTCATAGTATATGCTACTATTACACCTGTGGTACTTATGTGCAAAGATGAATGGTTTTCAAGAACATAATGTTTTCACAAAAATGAAAAATAAAATATTGGCTTAATTTTGGTGGTAGCTTGTTTTTAAATAATTTCCTCATATTTTATAGAAAAATAGATTAACTGTGTGAAATGGAATATTTGTCATATTGCTAAGTAAAAAACAATATGGAGACTTTAAGCATGAGTCTTTTCTTTAGGTTATAGACTTAAATTTTTACAAAATTGGTTCACAGTCCTGCAAGCTATATAAAGGTGTTTTACTAGATTCTAACTTGAAAGTTTGTGATTTATTTTTTGACACAAAAGCTGAATGTGCAAAATGTGGAGTATTAAATTAGGTTAGAATCCAGTAAACCCAGAGAATGAAGAGCAGTCTATAATTGGGTTCAAATGTGCATTTGAAACAAAGTATCTAAGCCATTAGAAATAAAGAAATCTTTTAGGACTAGAATTTGAAACTTGAAGGAAAACTGACAACACACTATATTTCAGTAAAAGTTGGTGATGGCATAACAGTCTTTGAATTTGAAAGAATCATGTATTGCTTTAAATAAACTATTTTGAGAAGAAGCAAATTTAGAAAGGAAAAAAACTTTGGAGTTAGACAAGTTTAAACATTAGTTGTACCATTCTTAACTCCTTCACAGAGTGTCACGGCAGTCCCATTATCACCTGATTCACTTACATAGTTTAATATAAATATACTTAAAGCTAAGCTTTATTACAGCTAACAATTCATGCACTAACAGTAGCAAAAGCTAGGCCAAACATAGACTTTCCCTTGTCCTATATATGTAGAAATTGCATGGGCGTGTCTTTCTGGCCACAAACTATAGGGACATATGTCATTGCTTGGAAAATATTATTTGACTCTTAGGGTCTAAAGATCTTACATGGAGCTGATTACATACTCTCTGTATGACCTGCCATAATGAGGACCCAACCAAACACTAGGCAGATAACATGAAACCTGGTTCTTCTTGACTCACTACTTCAGGCTTATGGACTGACATTTCTTAGTAAATTTTGCATATTCCAGTAGTTCTCAGTTTAACCACTAGTTGTCAGCCTGGCGAAGGAGACAAGAATCAAGTAGAAACAGATCTGCTATGTTAACTTTTGTGGCACAGTTATTGTGAATGTTAATCAAGGAACAGTTGTCCTAGAAATCACATGGACTATGTTACTTCTATCATAATCACAGAACAGTTCACTGGCACCTAGGAAGAAAATACTAGAACTCTGTAGGGATTTGATTTTTGCCCACATTCTTTTAGGTTTATGTCACCTGAGAATGACTTTATTTTTCTTTCATTCTGTATAAAGGTAGTTTTGCAATGTGTGGTATTTGTAGTTGGTAATGTTTTCTTTAAATGATTGTGCCACTTCTTGCTGAACTCATGGTTTTAGAGAGAAAATCTGTCACTTGGATTGGTGTTGTGATATAGGTAGTGTGTCATTTTTCTGGTTGCTTACAAGACGACTTTGTCTTTGATTTTTAAGAAGTGTAATTATGTTGTGTCTTGGCTTAAATTTATTTGAGCTTATAGTATTTAAGATTCCACTAAATTCTTGAATTCGTGTCTTTGCCAAATTTGGAGAGTTTCACCCATTGTTTCTTTAGCTGCTTGTTTGTGTCTACTTTTCTCTCCTTTTGGAGCTCTGATGATATAGATACTGGATCTTTTGCCATTATTCCATAGGTTCTTCATTTTCTTTTCCCTCTTTTTTTTTGTTTTTCAGAATGAGTAAATTTTATTAATCTGTCTTCAAGTTTAGAAGTTCTAAACCTCTGTTACCTTCAATTTACTATTGATCCTATTCATTGAGTTTTTAAATTTTTTTAGGTGAATGTATAATTTTTATCATGTTATTTTAAAAGAACTTCTATTTCTATGGTTGAGGTAATCTGTGTTTTCATGTTTTGAAGAAAATTGATCATTGTGAGTTTTTTGGTTTTAAAATCCTCATCAGACAATTCTAACATGCATCCTATCTTCCTGTTTCTGTCAGTTGTCTATCTTTTCTCATACAAATTATAATTTTCTTGACTCTTGATAATTTAAAAAAATTGTACCCTAGACATTTTAATGTACTATGTTAGTATACTCTGGGTCCTGTTTATTTGTTTGTTTGTACCCGGGGACTGAACTTACCACCTTGTGCCTGCCAGGCAGGCACTGTACCACTGAACTATATACCCAGCCCTCTGGGTCCTATTTAAATCTTTTATGTTCTCAAGACAGTCACCTTGTTTGGTTTGTCTCAGATCCTGGCCTGCTTCAGTGAGCTATGATTTCATTGGCAGGTTAATTATCAGAAACTTTGTGGTATTATTTTGTTTTGTTAGTTTTTTGGTGCTACTAGGCTTCCACCTTGTTCTTTTTTAAAATTTTATTTTAAAGAGGGTAAAATTAAACATAACAAAACAGAACATAAGAAAACAATGTAAGAAATACAGATTTCATAGCAAGACAACCGGAGATCTTCACTATCTATCGTATCGTCTCTTGTTTTCTTCCAAATAGTTTTCCATATCTTCACATACAGTGAATTCATACAAAAACACATAATATAAAACTGATCGGAACAGGATGGTGAAGACATTTTAGATCTTCAAGAACAGACCATAAGGCAGTCAACAATGGCTATCATAGTGTCTCTCATTCTCTTCAAAATAGCTGTCCATACCTTCACATGTATTGAAATTACACAAAACAAAATAGACTAGAATCACTCTGAACAAGGAATAATAGATTGCTGGATTTCACATCATGATGCTACAGAATCAGCACTGGGTACCTTAGTGTCTCTTTTTCTTCAAAGTAGTTGTTCATTTCATTGTGCATTATATAATCAGTTCTCATAAACTATTTAGAAGTTATACACATGCAGACAAAACAAAACAGATTCCTAGAAAAATATGAAACGCAAAAGACATATAAAACCACAATACAAGGTGATCTACAATGGTTACTGTAATGTCTCTTGTTATCTTCAATAGAATTAGCTATATCATCAGGAATAATATAATTGAACATAGCAGTACATAACAATATTAATAGAAACAAAATATTGGAAACATTATAAGACTTCAAAAGCAGGTAATAGTCAAACAAGAGTGGATATCCTAGTGAATCTTGTCATCTTTAGAGAATTTGCCTATACTCTCAGACCTGATACTATCAATCAGATTCGAATAAAATCAGTCAAGTGATCTAACAAACCAGATTCAAATAAGATCAGTCATAATAAGACAATGTAAGTTATACAGGGCTTCAGATTAAGTTAATAGGAAATTAAGGATGCTTACCATAGTATATCATGCTATTTTTAGAATAGCTGTCTGTGCACTCAAATCTAGTACAAATAGGCATACTGGAATAGAATATAATCAAACTAGAGTGATGAGAATAATGTAGATTTTAAATCCTGATAACACTATTAACAATGTCCTCTGCCTTCGTTTTTGAACAATTCCTCCCCTTTTACTTTCACACCGTGCACTGTATATTTTGGGTCTCACTAACTCCTTTAGTTTTTAGATTAGGGGGCAACCCGTGATTTACCTAAGCAGTTCTGAACCTTTTTACCCCTGGGCTTGATCTTAAGTTGTGTTCCTGTACCTTTAAAAGTCCCCAGGTTTTCCTTCGTTATAGCTGAGTAATTCTCCATTGCATATAAGTGTCATGTCTTTCCAACCTATCTGCAGCTGCTGGACATGCTGCCCCTATTTCTCTCTGGTTTCCAGTCACATAGAGCCTTGTATTCTCATACTTGACTTTCGGTCTATAAACCCACTTTCAGCTTAACTATATTTCTATACAGAATATCTTGATGGACCCTATCTCCTAATCTACTCTGCCTGTGTTTCTTTTTGTTAGTGTATCAAGGCCATCTGTGTTAGAGATTATAGACAACCTTCTCTGCCTCATTTATCCTATGCTATTTGTCTACTTTTCTCCTTCATTCCACTGTCTGCCTTGTTCATTGAGGCCTCTCTGCCACTATTCCTGCAATCTTGGTGTTTTTTCTCTCTCTCTCTAGAATGTCCTTCAGTATTTTTTGTAGGGACAGATTGGTGGTCACGAACTCCCCTAGTTCCTCTTTGTCATGGAAAGATCTTGTTTCTCCATTAATTTTGAGAGATAGTTTTGCAGGGTACATCAATCTGGGTTGGAGGTTTTTTTTCTTTTGGGGCTTGGAGTACTTTGCTCCAAGATCTTCTTGATTTGATGGTTTGTGTCGAGAAATCTGTTGTGATTTTCATGGGTTTTCCTTTATAAGTGATGTGTTTCTTTTCTCTGACTGCTTTTAATATTCTGTTCTTGTGATGAACTTCTGGGATCTTGATTACTATATGTCTGGGTATAGATCTGTTTTGGTTGTAGCTGGCTGGAGTTCTGTATGCCTCATACATCTGAATATCATTTTCTTTTCCTATGTTTGAGAAGTTTTCCTTAATTATTTCTGTGAGTAGCCTTTGTATTTCCTTTTTGTTTACCCCTGCTACTTCACTCACATTTTTTATTCTTAAGTTATAGATCCTCTTGTTGTCTTCTAGCCTTTGTATTGTTACTGACTGTTTCCTTGTTATTTTTAAGAGATTTTTCCTTTCGCGATCAGACACTGCAAACCTATCTTCAAGTTTTGTTAATCTATCTTTAGTTGCTTTCAGGCGATTTTGCCAGCTTTCCATGGAGTGTTTAATTTCCTGGTAATCATTTTTAATCCAATTTATGTATTCTAGGTTTTTTTTTTAATATTCTTCATGTAGGGTTTTTCTCCTTTTTCTGTGTTCCTCCATTCTTCCATCTGTGTCTTCTTGAGAGGTGCTTAGCATTTCTTTTATTAATCTTATATCTTGCTTTACTTGAATTAGTATTTCAGTTTTGAGTTCATCTACAATGTCACGAAGATATTTCTTTATGTCAGCTGGTGCTGTGTCCGATAGTGCATGTTTGCTGACCTTGATCTCTTCTGTGTTTACCTCTCCTGGACTCATGTTCCCTGGGTTGGGAGCTGGGGGCTTTTTCTTACTTCTTTCTCTTGTCATGATTCTGGTTTCTTCCATACAGGTATGTCGTGGAGGTCCCAGCCCCTTTCCTTATTGGTTATTGTTCTTCTGAAACATGCTGGTTAGGGATTTCTGCCCTCTCTAGTTTGCTGTTGGTCACTGAGGTGCAAGTATGGGTGGTGCAGGCTGGCCCCTCCCCTCCGAACCAGTCAACCAGTGGGGTCCTTCACCACAGTAGTGTGTGCCGCGCAGATGGAACTGGGTTCAGAGCACCTTTGGGAACAATTTCCTCCCTGGCTATTGGGTCCTGGCCAGGTGCATGACCCTGATCCCACAAATCTTCTCTGGGCAGGGAGCAGTCAACTGAAGACACTGCCATTCCTTGTTTAGGCCTGTCCTGCCCAATTCCAATATGTCGTCCAGTCGGTAACCCCCTACCGTGGGAGGACCAAATTCCGATCATTCACCAACAGTTAGTGCAGGCCTCCACACCGGCTCTGTTCTCTGTTGGGCTTGCCAATCCCCAGCTTCAGGAGAACTGTGGCTCTGGTGAGAGCGCTACCACTGCGAGTCCAACTGGCTCTGGTGAGAGCGCGGCGATCGCAAGTCGGCCGGCTCTGAGAGCACAACTGGCTCCAGCCTTCTGTCCATGCCCTTCTTTTCTTTCCTATTTCTTTTTTCTTTTTCTTTTTCCCTAGTCTCTTTCTGGGTCTTGAGAATCCCTCCCCTTTCATCTGGTCTTCTCCATAGTGGTAAATTCTAGTGTCTGAGCTGTTACTCTCAGAAAGGCTCTCTACCTTGCTACTTACTGATCCAGCATCTTCTCCAGGTCTCTCCACCTTGTTCTTGTAGTCAGTGAATGGCTCTTCTTGGGCTGGTACTTGTTGCAGTTTGATTTCTCTAGCAATTCCTTCCGGCTCCTCTGTTGTCTCTGGTCCATGGGCATAAGAGCCTTTTCACATTGCAATGCATTTTGTAGCAGTGTTTCCCTTGTCAACATATACTCATTTCATTGTTATTTTTTGATCAAGTTATTCATCAGTTTATAGGGAAAAAGAAGCTTCTCAGTCTTGGTAGCTTTTTGGCCTGGAGTCCCTCATGTGGTACTTTTGAGTTACCACAGAGTTTGTTATGAAGCAGAGGGGTATTGATCCCAGTCAAGAAAGAACTCTTTCTCTGGTACTTACTGTTTGCTGGACTTTTAGGTCCTGGTATTGAGGACTCTTAAACCTAGGTGAGGGACAGACTAACTGTTTTGCCTTCTGTTGCTTAGGAGTCAATGTTTCATGATATAAAACATCTTGCTACTGTATTCTCCTGTTCTAGGGTCCCAAACAGGGTTGCCTTTCTCTTAAGCATTTTCAGAGTTCTTAATAGTTGTAATTTTTTCCCATGGAAGCAACGGAGAAGATTGTATGTACACAAGTTGTTTTATGACCATATCATTTTAATTTCTGTTTTTGAGCATGTTGGATAATATGCATTATGTATTGGTATGTTTGAACAAATGTTCACATTTTAAAAAATCAAAGTATCACACAATGAAATATTTGGAGACCCCTGGTCTGTAAGACTGAATTAGTACTTGAGTGCTGAGTTCTACACAGTCAGGTTAGGATCTGTGTTTCTAGTTTTTCACTCTTTAAGAACTCTTGGATTCTACTACAGAGGTATATTCACTCTATCTAGGGGATTCATACTGATTTTTGTGACTTTGCCAGAATCCTACCTCTTCTAAGACTTTTTTTGGCTTACCTAGCATAATGTAGCTTTTATCTCCCTGTGAACCCTCTTATTAACTGTTAAATTATTTGTGCGGCACTTTAATACTTTGAAAAGAGTGTATTCTAGAAGTTTATCTTTAGCTCCTTTGTTTGAAGATGTCCTTTGTTAAGAAGGAGTGTTAGCAATGATGTTTGAATTCATAAACTTATCTATAATGTATTGATATACATACCATAACCATCATTTTGCAAGACTTGCAAACTCTAGTCTGAGGAGACATTGGAGGAGAAAGCTGGTATTGATGGATGGTAACTGTTACCACTTAAGGGTAAAAGAAATATGGATACTCTCACCCAACCCCTTTCTCTGCCCTTGTACAAGTGTGTATACTCCGGTGCTGATTTCCTATGGTTTTTACTTCCTGCTTTTCCTTTCCTTTTGTGAACCCCACAACCAGGAAGTGGCACAAGTATTTTCACAGATTCTAGATAGTGTTTCTGAGCAAGAGTGTTTAAGGTGTGGTCTGCTTTTTTGTTGTCTCTTTAATATAATAAAATATTAAAGAAGAAGTTTTGTTTTCTATTCTATTTCTATTTCTATTCTATTCTATTTATTTTATATTTATAATATTATAATATTATTAATATTAAAATAAAACATTAAAGAAGAAGTTTTGTTACTTCTGTACATTGATTGTATATTTTATATGTGGCCCAAGATAGTTCCTCTTCATTCAGAGAGAGAGACAGAGACAGAGACAGAGAGAGAGATCAGGTTGGACATAGCTGATTGAAGTAAGAACTTTGTTGTATTTTTAGTTTAGTAGCTTTTAGTAACCAGAAGAAAGTTGTTCTAACAAATTTCAGAAACCTTTCAACCTCTGTGAAGCCTTTTAAAACATCTTGAAAATTAAACATTTGTACCTCAGTATCCCAACTCTGTACATAATTCTTTTTTGATCTTATTATTTCTTAAAAAGCATATTAAGTATAAGGACCATGTTTAACTTATCTTTGGATTCTCATATCTTAACTTTTAGTATAGCTGAGTACACACAAATGTACAGTCAGCTGTATTTAGAACTAATTCTGGACTTTCTCTGTTTGACTTTTAGTCAAACAAGTTGACATGTCTGAATATTCTAGACTGCTTTGTATCTTCTTGTATACTTTGGTGCTTCAAGACAGGTCCTGGAAAAAATCTTACCATAGTTTATTTGGCTAGAAAGAGCCCATTTGTGCATTTCATATGGGTGAGACACAACCTTTTGACTGCTGTCTTCAAGGATTGCCTTCCTCCCAGAGTATGTAATTATCCCTATTGTCTTATAGCTGTATTAGGATCACAATGAGTTTAGACAGCAATTCAAATATGTTTTTATAGTTTTTTACTCTTCTGTTCACCACTTAACCATATCATTTATTCTTTTCAAACAAGAAAAAAAAAGGCAATTTCTGTTGCTAAATGTGTTCTTTCAATGATAGTACTCATTGTGATTTGTGTGTGACTAAGGAAGAATGATAGTAAAAATTCATTGTAATATATGGAATTTAGAAATAATGTGATACTGCTTTAATATCAGTTATGTTTGAGAAATACTTTGCCTTTCTTTCCTTCTTTTGTTTATATTAACTGGGAGCATCTTTTGTTTATATTAGCTAGTTATTCTAAAATCTAAGAATATTTCTGAGGCATAATAAATAGGATTCAGCTTAGTTAAGTTGAATCTTCAGTATTAGGCTATAGAAAGTTGTATTAAGACTAGATTAACTATTTAGGAGCCTTCTCTGTGTTGCTTTCTTTGGAATTTATTCTTTTTTTATTTTGAAATTAAAACTTGAAAAATAATCTTAATTGAATTAATTATCTTGGAATTTCTGTAAAAATATTCATACTTACTTATAATTATTACTTTTCCTATAAGTATGCGATTTATAAAGATTGTCACACTTGTAAGTGTAATTTTGTCTTGAAGCTAAGTTTCATAATTTCTAAAGTAATGAAATTTCACTTTATAGGCAATTTTTTTTTATTTTAAAGAGAATAAAACTAAAACAAAACAGAACAAAGCATATCAGAACAGAACAATGCACGCAACACAGGACTCCACAACAAGACAACAGGAAATCAACAGTGGCTACTAAAATGTCTCTTGTTTTCTTCAAAATAGTTGTCCATACTTCACACACAATAAAATCAAACAGAACAAAATAGTATCAAACCAATGAAAACAAAAGAATGAAGACATTACAGCACTTCAAAACAAACAATAGGAAATCAACAATGGCTATCATAATATATCTTGTTTTCCTCAAAATAGCTGTCCATACCTTCACAATAATGAAATCAAGTAATAGAAAATAGACTAAACTCAATCAAAACAAAAGAATGAAAGCATTACCGGACATCACAACAAGAAAACAGGAAATGAACAGTGGTTACTATATCTCATTTTCTTCAAAGTAGCCATCCATACTATCACACATAATAAAAGCAATAAAAAATAAAGCAAAAACCATAAAAAACAATTAAAAAAGAATAAAAGCATTATAGGACTTCAAAACAGGATGACAGAAAATCAACAGTGGCTACCATAATGTATTATTTTCTTCAATGAAATAGCTGTTCATACTATCACACATAATGAAGTATAACAAAACAAAACAATAAAACCAATTGAACAAATGAATGAAAGCATTATGGGACTTCAAAACAAGAAACACTGGTTACCATAATACATCCTGTTATCTTCAAAATAGCTACCCATACCATCAGACACAGTAAATACTAACAAAACAAGACAGTATGAAACCAAACCTAACAAAATTATGAAAATGATACAAGAGTTCAAGACAAGACAAGAAATTAACAGTGATTACCACCCTCCTTTCCTGGGTGTTTCCTCCCCTTTCACGTTCATAATATCTATTGTGTTTTTTGGATCCCACTAACTTACTCTGTTTTTTGTGCTAGGATTCACCTGTATGAGTTCAAGCCATTTCACCCATGAACATGATCTCCAGTTGCATCCATTTAGCTACAAGAGCCTTAGGATAACCCTGCTTCATAGCTGGGTACCTTTCCATTTAATGAATTTACGGTATCTTTCTTATCCATTCTGTGGTTGATTGAGCAAGTTACCCTTGCTTTTTTCTGGTCTCCTGTCATGTGGAACAATGATTTTATCTCTTTTGATTTTCAATCTGTGAATTTCCTTTTGAGTTAAATGTGTTATTTGTATACAGTATATTGATGGATCTTGTTTCTTGATCCACTCTCCCTGTGTTTCTTTTTATTGCTGAACTGAGGCCATCTACATTCATGGTTACAACCAGCATACATTGGTTTGTCTCTGCCATGCTATCCTCCTGCTACTGGCTCTCCACTTTTCCCCTTCATTCAATTGCTTGTCCTGTTTGGTGATCCTCCTCTGCTGTTGTACCTAGAGCCATGGTCATCTTTATCTCTCTCTAGAATATCCTTCAGCACTCTGTAGGTTTTGCTTGGTGGTCATGAATTCCTTCATTTGTTCTTTATCATAGAAGTACTGTTTGGTTGTCATGAATTCCTTCAGTTGTTCTTTATCATGGAAGTATTTTATTTTTCCGTCAATTTTGGAAGATAGTTTTCCATCAATTTTGAAAGGGTACTACATCAGTCTGGATTGGAAGTTGTTTTCTTTCAAGATTTGAAACACATCACTCCAAACTCTTCTTGAATTGATGGTCTGTGTTGACAAGTCTGCCATGATTCCGATTGGCTTTCTTCTATAAGTGATCTGTTTCTTTTCTCTAACAGCTTTTAATAGTCTGTTCTTGTGCTGAATTTATAGGGTCTTGATTATTATATGTGTGGGTGTAGATTTACTTTGATTATGGCTAGCTAGAGTTTTATATGCCTCTCTTATCTTTATGCCAGATCCCTTTCCTATGTATGGAAAGTTTTCTGCTATTCTGTAAATAGTCTTTTATTTCATTTGTGTTGACCCCTGCTTCTTCACTGACACCTATTACCCTTAAATTATTTTTCTTTGTGTCATCTTGCAGTTGTTGAATTATTTCCTGGTTCCTTGTTATTTTTAAGAGATCTATCCTTTCATGATTGCCAGCTGTGATCCTGTCTTCAAGGTCTGAAAGTCTATCTTCAGTCTCTTTCAAGCGATTTTGCCAGTTTTCAGTTGACTTTTAAATTTCCTGGATTTCTCTTTGAATCTGCTTCAGGCATTGTAATTCCTTTCTATATTGTTCATTTAAGGATTCCATCATTTTCCTATGCTCTTTTTTTAATCTTTTTTTAGATATGCTCAGAAATTTTTTCATTATGTCTGTGAGTCCTTCTTTTACCTAAGACATTATTTCTGAGCTGATTACTTTTACAGTCTCATGAAGTTGTTTCCTTACTTTAATTCAGTTGCTGCCCTCTTGGAGATTTCAGGTGTGTGACTTCCATATTTTTCCATGACTGTATCTTCCAGACTTGTTCTCTGTGGGCTAGAGGTCTGAGATTGCCTTTTGCTCCTTCCTCTTGACATTCTCCTAGGTTCTTCCCAACAAGCCAGTTATGGGGTCTCAGACACTTCCCATGTTGGTTGTCCCTTCGTAGTGCAGGGGAATGGAATAGGCACCTGGGTTCCTCTGACTCCAGGTTCCCAGGGAGGTAGTAAACTTGTGCAGCTACACTGGGTCTTCCTCAATGGCCAGGGGCGCATGGTGGTGGGGCTCCTTCTCTCAGTCTGAGTGTCTACACTGGGACTCCTGCACTGGTGGCAGGCAGGTATGTATTTGTCTGATTCTCCTGGTGGACAATGGTGGCCCGAAGGAAGCAAGGGTCTCCAGTGGTGGCCTGACATAGGGCTTACCTGTCTGGGTCCTCCTGCTTGCACTGGCTGCCTTTTGATGGTGACAGCTGTCAGGCAGAGGCGGATCTGGCTGGGTCTCACTGCTCACTTTTATAGAAAACTTTTAAGTGTCCTGAGTATTTAAAGAATTAATTATTAAAAATATATTACCTTTGTGTCATATTTTATGAAATATTGAAATAGTTTTCTAGCATTATATGTAATTGTTATTTTTATTTCATATATGGTAAGATTTCTGTCATCCAGTTTAAAAAATTATTAAGTACATTTTAACAGATTTTTGGAAAAAATTAAATTCATTTTGTGCTGGTAATGTTAAATTTAATTGAAGAATATGGCATGGTGAAAATAATATTCCTGCTAGAGTACACTGGAGTTTTTGCATCTTCCAATGATGGATCTTTGTTTATAATGAGGGTAAATTCCAAGTATATTCTTTAATGCCAGAAATTTCAGAATAAAATGTAGTAGAAGCATAGGCATATAGTGCAAAAACAATATATAAGTTCAGGGTGAGGTCAGCAGGAGGAAAAGCTACTAAGATTAAAGTTTTTAAAACTCAAGTATTAATACCTATAAATTACATCAAAGGTTTGTTTAGCTTACCTATTAAGTTAGAATTGTTCACTGCTTCTTTTTTTAATTCAAGTAGGTACAACTGGTATTATCTATGAAATTCAAGTATTACTTACATTCAATAAGTAATTTGTATTCTAAATACACATATGTACTTTTGTGTACTCTGACAAATTTCCAGTTGCAAGTATCCTTAGCTATTGATATGTTGTACCTCCCCCCAAAAACCCACTTTCTGGGTGTGCTAATTTATAGGCATATGGTTGGTCCCATTTTCCAGAATTTTCCCCATTCAAGTTGCTGATTTAAATAGCTTACTTTTTTATTTATATTTTATTTATTTTATTTTGCATATACAAAGTTTAGTCTAGAAATATAGTGACTGTTTAAAATATTTTTACAATAAATGAAAGATAGCTTTCTGTAGATTATTTCTCTCTACAGTGTAGCATCAAATATTTGATCTAACATGGAGCATAAAAAGATTTTAGCAATCCTATTACTGGGTATTTAAGGTTTCATGAATTCCCCATTTGTCGCACCCTTGAACATAACTAACTAAATTGACTAAAACAGTAAAATAATTTATAATGATGTAATAATTTAAGACAATGTTAATAAAAATACTTAGAAATTGATTTTAGAGATATTCAAGGGTGTGGGAAGTGTCATTGAAATACACCAAATGTTGCTGCCCAGTGCCATCCAATGGAAAGATGGGCTAGTAAAAACATTACAGTATTTCCAGTTGTACTGGATCTGGAACTCTTACTTCTGGCCAGTCCCCAAGGTCTAACTGACCATGAAAAATAAATATTTTGAGTCAATTCAGCACATCCAGGCAGCCATGACAGCGCCACTATAAAGACACTTCCAAGAGGGGCTTCTACAACTACTTCAGAAAGTGGCAAGAAAACCTAAGTGTGTTCAAAGTGAGGGGTAGTACACTCAGGTAGACTAATGGTAGTGTGTCTTTTATTGATGGAGCTTTTTCTCAGACAGTACCACCATGTATGCATGGAAACATGTTAAAAACGTGGTCCCAGATGAATGTCATAAAAATGTGGATTTGCTATAGGCTCACTTTCAGTCTGTTTTAAGCAATTCTAAAAATTAATTTTATTAGGAGCATAGTTTTATAAAAATATACTCAGATCTTAAGTTGTTCTCTGTTTCTTATTTTTAAAATAAAATCTCCCATTTAGATCAAAGAAGCTGATGGCTCAAAATATCTTATTTTTGATGTTGAGAGAATTGAGAAATTGATAAATGGATAAAGCAGATGCTTGTGTCTTTTCTCATGATAATGATACATTAATATGCATGAACTAGTAAGAATAATATCCTAATATTAATAACACAAAAGAAATCTAAATCAATTCTGTTATAGTGTCATTATCAGGCAAGCTGTATCATTTGAATTTTGTGTATAGGTCTGAATATTTGTTTGGTCACAAATCACTCCAAGCAGATAAAACATCAAAATGATCAGTTCTGTTCTTTCATATCGTAATACATCCTTTATTTTTATGTTCCTACTTAGGCTTTTTTTCTTTTTATCATGAATGAGTGTTAGAATTTGTCAAGTGCTTTTTGTCTTTGCTTTTTCTGAGTCTGTTGAGATGATCCTGTTGTTTTTGTCTTTGGCTCTGTTGATGTGATATATTACTTTATAGATTTATATATGGTGAATCATCTTTGCATTCCTGGGCTGAATCCTACATGGTCATGGTATACAATCTTCTTGATGATTTGCTGCAGTCTGTTGGCAGTACCTTATTAATGATATTTCCATCTATGTTTATTAAAGAGACTGGCTTGTAGTTAGAATAAGGCTTAGGTTTAGTGGGTAGGGTGGTAGAGAATGAATGGGCGGGTTGGGGGAGGGAATAGCTCCCTGGTCACTCACCCTGTTGTGTCCCTGGGAAAAATGCTTCTAGGCTGTCTTGCCCTCTGTCTGGAGAGGGGCCAGTAAGTCAAGGGGCAGTATACCCCAAGTCTGTCCTGTGTGGCATGATTCTGCCATGCTATTCTGATCCTGTTAGCTATCTGAGAATTTCTCAAAATGACACTTCCTGTGTTGGATGTAGGCTGAAACCTTATGTGCAGCCCAATTAGACCTTTTTGCCTGTTTTAAACTTCTATGCATATGTGTTGTTTGATCTATAAGTCTCTTCTTTCAAATTGATTTTTTGTTTTTGCATCATGTATGTCCCTCCCCTTCTTCTGGTTAACTGTGTTTTACTTTGATCTTCTCTGCTTCTCTCCATTGTGATTTCTCCACTGTTGACCATGTTGCTCTCTTTGTCTTTGTCTTCATCTTTGTGTGAACATGTCCTATGTATTCATTGATGTATATAGGGTTTTTCTTCTCGAAATGATTCATTTCCTGGTATCAGTAGATCTGTGTTCAAAATTAGGAATTTTGAACTGTAGTTTTTCAAATAATTTTGCTTCATTGTACTCATTCTCCTTCCTTTCTACAACTTTGGAGATGCATGTTACAGCTTGTGGTATTGTCTCAAAGGCCTGTGCAAGTTGTTGGATTTTTCCCTCACTCTTATTTCTCTGTAATTCAAGTTGCATTGTTTCTGTTGAGCTGTAGAATTATTGATCTATTACCCATGGACACTGAAATTTTTATATAATTTTCATGTGTTACAAATTGTGTTGTTTTTTTAAGCCATTTAATAAATTTAATAATTCAAAACCATTTTGACCATGACAGGCAGGGAGTCTTAGTTTACCAGTCTGTAATTTAATCAGATATGTAATAGGGATGATTAGAAGGTAAGCAGTTTCATTTCTTTCAACATTACTTTTGTATGATGTGGTATTTTGGAGAGAATCCTAGTTAAAAACCTAAAGTAGTCCACAAAATTTTAACTTGCTTCTTCTTTTTAACTTATGCTTTATTTCCAAGTTCTTTACTATTTTAGTACCTATGCTGTGTATAAACATGTTTTAACCTATTGTTTGTGTGGAATTTTACATTTTTCCTTGCTTTTTCAGTAGTTTATAGTGTAAATCTTGGTCTAAAGTACCTCGTTTCCCTGTCTAAAGTGTAAAATCTCTCAAAAACATCAAAATGAAAACTCTTTTGCTTGTCAGACTGTATTTTTGATGAATAGCATTTGACAGTATATTGAGGGGCAGTGGAATTCAGTCACAAAGTAGTATTCAAATGAAAATCTTGTTTAAAAAATCATCTTTATGGATGTATACTTTATATACAGTAAATTTGGCAAAGGTTTTAAGTATATAGTTTACTGAAATATCAAAAAATGGAAGATTAGAGATATAACTCAGTGGTGGTGTCTAGTTAGTTTGTGCTAGGCCCTACATTCAATTCATAGCAAACAATGAAATGAAGAAATGGAAGGAGGCTGCATAGAAGGCTAGAAAGAAAGAATTAAACATTTCCACAACTCCAGAGTTGCTTCTTTTTTCCTTTGCAGTCAGTCATCAACCACTATGACTCAGGCAAATACTGGTTTGCTTTCCAGAATTATAGAGTAGCTCTCCTTCCCTAGAACTTCACATAAATGGAATCATTTTCTATATATACTGGGTATGCAGAGTAACCTGGCTTTATTAGTTCACCAAAACATTTTGCAAACATCAAGTTCCTTTGTTGTAAGTTTCTTTTTGTTGCCTGCTATTATTCACTTTTCTGAATACATAAAAAATGTTTCATTATCTTGTGATACACATTAGGGTTGCTTTAGTTGACTAGTATAAGTAGATCTGCTTCAAAAATTTTATGAGTCTTTTTTACATGTTTTTGTTTCTGTTGAGTTAATACCTAAAAGTGTAATTATTGAGTGATAAGGTAGGTATGTGCTTAAGTTTAGAAGAAACATCCAAAATGGGTATATTTCTTTGAATTCGTGCCAGCAGCATATAAGGACTCTAGTTGCTCCACATTCTTATAATCTCATGGTATTAATAATCTTTGTAATTTTAGCATTCTGATCCAGGGGTTTACCTCAGGAGAGTACTTGCCTCATGTGTGCAAGGGCCTGTGTTCAATACACAGCAACACACACAGATACACGTGTATATATTCTAATAACTTTAGTATTCTGATGGGTATGAAGTACTATCACATTGTGGTTTGTATATGCTCTTTGCTAATTAGTGACAATAGTAAACACTTTCTGATTTTTCTTACTGACTGTCTTTTGTTAAGTTTATAACACAGTCTCTTAAAATCAGGTTATAAAATATGAATTTTCTGTATGTTCTGCATACAAATAATGTTGTCGCACATAAATACTGCAAAAATGTTTTCCCAGATTGTAGTTTACCTTTGTACTTTTTAAATGCCTTTGGAAGAACATGTGGTTGTAATTTTATTGAGCCCACTTTTTATTTCTCGTATAGCTAGTGCTTTTTGTATCTAATCTTTGTTTACATGGATGTGAAGATATTCTCACATGCTTTTTAAAAAATATTTGTAACATTAATATTTAGAATGAAAGATTATGCTATTGCATTTTAAAAATCAGTGTCCCTTTATTGATCTGTCTGAGAGTGATTGTCGAGTGTTTCCCATATGGTGTTTCAGAAGATAAAACAGATCAGTGGCTGTCTAGTGTATTTTAAGTCATGCTTATGATAGATTTTTATTTTAGGATGTTTACTTGTTATATCTTTTACTGTACCACAGTTATGTTTCAGTCTGTGTTTGTAGTGATGAAAACTACACTGTAACATAAAAAATACATCATGAATAAAACATTTCAATCTAGCCTTTCTCCTTCTCTTCCTTCTTTCTACCTCTTTACTTTTTTAAGTTATCTTTCCTTTCTTTTCATTTTCATATTTCCTTTTTCCTTTGTTTCATTTCTCTTTCCTTCAAAATTCTTTAACATGGCAGACAACATGTTTTGTGTAGTTTCCTGAGATTTTTTTACATACTGACTTATTCCCTAAGTAGTAATCAGTTGTTCAGAGCAGTTAATAAGATGCTCTTTTATAATGGCATATTTGCATCACTAGTGTTGTGCATCTTAGCAATATTGTAATTGATGTTTGTTGTTTTATTATGCCACAGGAAATTACTTGAGAAAGATTTGGAACTCATAGAAATCTGTAACTCTTGGCTAATTTACATGATTAGTTCTGGGTAGTATGATTTGTGTAGAAAAGTAATTCTCTAAGTTCAAGAGAGAATTGGAAATTTCGCACTGTAAAATGAGACTCCTTCATGCACTTATGACAAAACTTCTTTGAAAGGACAATAGCATAGCCAAAGTTTTATGGTAAATGAAAATACATCCTATTTTCCAGTTATAGGGATACTATAATTTTGGAGTCTAAGATTTCTGAAAGAAGCTTGCTGTGATGTAAACTTTAATATCCTATAAAGCAGTACATTGCTTAAATTTGGTTTCTAGCATCTTGAGGTTATAGCTTCTTAGTATGCTATTGATTGAATAGTCTGAATGAAATGTCACTTAGGTCTGTTTATCAGAGTCTCAGATGCGTCTTAAAGGAAATGTACTCAGTATACTCTTGTTTAGACTAAACAACTGTCCTTCCCTTCATTTCTTTTTCGTTTTTGTTTTTGTTTTTGTTTTGTTTTTTGCTCATGCTGTAGGATAAGAAATGGATTCTCAACCATGAAGATATTGCATTGGGAGAATTACTGGGCAAGGTATGTGACAACTGACCTAAATAACCAAAGTTTTTAATATTTACTATGAACACTTTCTTCACTTATATTCCAGCACACAGGAAGGCACCTTATAAGTAACCAGGAACACAATATAATAAACTTACAAACTCTGTGATGTCCACTGAAATAGATGTCTTTAAAAAGCATATGGAAAATTCTTATTTTCTAAAAATAGTATGTTTTCCCCCAAAAGGACCAAAACCAGTGTAATAAAACCAAAACTGTTGAAATGAGATTTGTACAGAAACAGATAATAAAGTTTAAGTAAATACCTAATAGTCCTATTTTGTTTCTGGTTATATATAATAGTTCAGAAAAGTGAGGTACAACTCCTTGAGACTTCAGAATTGTTCATAGATTTACAGTATATGACAACATTGGGCTTATTATTTCAGCCTAAAACATAAGGACATACCACATGTTTCAATATCAGTATCTGTTTTGTAACTCTTATTAGTGGTCAGAGAGGACAGCTTTATATAAAGATGTTTCTTTTCTTTCAGTCTATTAGACGCTTCTTTCAACTCTCAGGCCTTATTGAAATGTATTGTATGTAGCAATAGAGAAATTTAATAATTAAAATAAATTATTTTCAAATTTATTAGTAATATTTCACTTATACTTGAGGTCTAGGAAAACTTTGTCATTGACTTAATTAGTGATACTTTCATGAGAAAGTTTAAGTTGAGTTTAGCTTCATGATGTACTATGAAAATTACTGTAAAATCCACATATTTTGGGAAACGTATCATACATAAGGGACAAATAATCATTACTGAATTTAATTAAAGCTCAACATTTCACACGAAGCAATCAGTGACTATTTTTTACTGAAATGTAAATGCAGTGAATTGACTTTTTCCCCTATTTTAAAAACCTCTCTAATATATGTTGAAGAAAATAAATCCTTGTTGAAATAATCTACTTTGGGAAAATTTTAACACTGATTATTTTAAAATATTGTGTCCAAATGAAAGCATCAGGTTTCTATCAGAAACCAGATTTTTTGGAGACTGCTAATACATTTAATTAGTCACTTCTAAAGAACCTCAAGCTAAAAGCAGCAGCTGATATGTGTATTTATTGTGATGTTCCCCTATTTCTTAAGGTAATATTTCTTCTTTCTATTGCTGTAGGTAACCTCGTGGCAGTAATAGGGTAAAAAACTATTACAAAGGAATGAATTTTCATGAAAATACAATCTAAAAAATCATAAAACTAAATCATTTATTGAAATAAAGAGAAAATATTAAGGACACAGTTTAGTGTGAAGAAAAATTTTCAATTAAAGAAAAATATTTCAATTATGATGTCTAGTTTATTCTGTAATCTATGGCTTATCAGTTAGAATTTAGGTTTTTAGTAAGGTTGCTTTAAGGAATAATTATTTTCTCAGACTAGGCAATAACGTCAGTCTCAATAAATGTAATAATTTTTAATAAAATACTGATATTTTAGGAAACAATGTTGCTTAACTTCATCTAATATTTTCTAAATACTACAACAACATGATTTGTCACTTAATATTTCAATACCTTTCTAAATAAATATTTATAGTGTACTGGCAGAAAGTGCCTGGGTAATTGAAAAGAATCAACCATAATTAATATCCTTATGGGGTTTGGAGTTAATTATATTAAAGTAATGGCAGAAACTCTGATTTTTTTATTCTGCACTGTAGTCTCAGTAGACTGTGGTTGCTATATAGTTGATAGTCAATAAATATTTTATACAGTCAGTCAATATTTGCTGAATGCCTACTATATGCCAAGCACTTGTTTACCCACTTGGGATATATCAGTGAACAAGCATACAAAAATCATTTCTTTTATGGAATGTGTGTTCTGTTAATGGGGAAGATAGATAAATGTAATATAGATAAGTAGTAAATTGTACAATATTAGAGAGTGCTATGTCCTATAAAAAAACAAATGGTTTGGGAGTGCTAGTAGTTGAAATTTCAGTATTTAAATAGTCATTTTGGCCATAGTGTTAAAAATAGGCTGATGAGTTGAAAGGGTGGGAGGCCTTTACACTTAAGTTACTAAAAAATGGGCTAGAACAGGGCGGTGACTTGGAGACTGTAAAAAATGTTGAGTTCTAGATATATTTTTTAGTTGAATCAATTAATATCCTAATGGAATCTACATAGGGATTGAGAGTAAAGTGGGCTATAAGTGTAGCATGTTTCAGGGAGCAAAACTAGGTGTTCAGTTTTGAATATATTGAATTTATCTGTTAGCCTTCTCTGTGGAGATGGCAAAAAACAGTTGGTCATTAAGTGTGCCTTTTGAAGAGATTTCTGTGTAAGAAGGATAGATTTGGTCATTTTGTGCAATGTAGGTGACATTTAAAACCATAAGATCAGGATAAGGAAGTAGTTTAGCATATAGTGCTTGCCTAGTACATGTGAAACTCTGAGTTCAATTCCCAGTACCATTAAATACATAAAACAAAACCATAGGATGAGATGAATTCAGTAATAGATTGTGAGTCCCAGAGACGGTACTCAGATCCAGAATTGAGCCCTGATCACTCCAACATTAAGGGATGGGTAAAAGAGAAGTGATCCTCAAGTGAGGTTAGGAAAAAACAACCAAATAAGAAGGCAGAAAACCAAGACACAATGATGGCTTGGAAGACAAGAAGAGAAATTATGCCAGGGAGAAAAGAGGGATCAGTAGTGGCAAATGCAGAGAAGTCAAATGAGGTAATGACCAAGAATTAACGTATGGATTTGGCAGTGAAGAAGTCACTGGTTATTTCACTGAGCAGTTTCCTTTTGAAGTACTTTAGGTGAAAACCAAATTGGAATGGATTTAAGAGAGAATAGGAGGAAAGTAATGAGAGATAGTAAGGATGTAACTCTTTAAAATTTTGTTGCAAAAGGAACCTGAGTCATGTAAAAGAGTGAATTTTGTGCTGTTGTTTAACCGGAGAGAACTAATAACATGTTAGTTTGCAGTTGTGAATTGTATAGTGAAAATTTTATTACACAGGAGAGAGAAATGAGGATTATTAGGGCAATATCTTTGAGTAGGTAAGAAGAGATGTGTTTCAGTCCACAACTGAGGATTGACTTTAGTAGAAATATAATAGTTCATTTTTATCATAGCAAGGAAGATTGGTAGGTGAATAAATTTGTAACCAAAAATCCAGAAGTTCTATTCAGATCACTTCTGGGTATTTTACCCCCAATGAAGTTAGAAAAAACATCATAAGCTCAGAATAATTATTGGAGACACGAGAGAGGGTAGGAGGAAAACCAGCTGTTTGGGAGAATGGGAGTGTGAGTGGGTCTAGAAAAACAAGCAGCCTTGAGTGCTCTAAAGTTTATTTTCATGAAGTAAGGGCTTCCTAACATTTTATGTTCATGAATATTAAAGATAAATCAGTTAATAATATTTTTTTCAGTCAGGTTTAGCTTTGTAGGTGCAGAGTAGGCAGAGTTTGAGAGGAATTTTATTAGGATTATAAATTTACTTTGGGCAATGTTAGTGAACATTTTAGAGCTTTCTGTGATACAAGCAGCCTGCTATGGCATACATGCCATAGGTTCGCCACTATTGGCCAAGGGAATCCTACAGCTAAAGAAAAGCAAAGATGTGGAGAATATATGATTAGTCAGTTGTAATTATTGACCATGAGGTTTAAGGTGAATATAAAAGGAGGAAAGAATATTAAGAGAGTTGTATAAAAAGTAATAAAAAGAGTAAAATGTGTTAGGCTACAAAGATTCCTACAAGGTGAAAGAAATTTGGAAGTTTGGTCTAAGAAGAAATAAGTCAGAAAAATGGAAACCAGGCCAAGGATGAGACAAATAAGATAGATGTTATAAAATTGCATTATTGGTAATAAGAAAGTTTAAGTTTTGATTCTAGAGAATAGATGGATTACAAGATCTTTAGAAGAGAGATGTCAAAAAAAAGTACTGGAAAATTTGAAGCTTTGAAAGGCCTTGAAGTTTGAAATTGGCAAGAATTCATAGAGGAGCAACCCTGGATAGAATGACAATGACCTAGAAATAGAAATTCTAAATGAACAAGAAGTATTTTCGAATTCAACAGGTGACAGCCACAACGAGAGACAGTAGGAAATAGAAGTAAGTAATACATTCAAAAGTCTGACATTTTTAGGACTGGAAGAGAGAGAATGGTTTGAAGATATTGATAAAAGGGCTAATAGGATACTATTATGTCTTGAATAGTGGTAGACACAAGGAAATACATCATTTAAGTTTAGAAGACAGAGGGGATCTCATTACCGTTTGAGTGTTCCCCAATGAGAGCTAAATTCTGTTGTAACAAGAAGGTAAAGAAAATTATCAAAGAGAATTGAAGATCTAATTTTGATGACAAATCATGAATTCAAGAAAGTATAGTACAAGTTGGGTATGAAAGAGAAGTATCAAAGAAAAGTATACAGAATCTGATGAGGGTAGGAAGGAGGAGGTGAGGATTAACCTAGGACCAAGATTTTCTTACAGTGACTGACAGAATGTAGACAAGAAGCATGGTAAGATTTGACCCCATGGATAGAAGACCAATAGCTGATAAACTTATGCCTGTTGAATAGTAGCAGTTGAGGAGTGTCTTAGCCTTGTTCCTGATTTCTTTGCTTGGAGAAGAGGTGGCCTATGGAGAAATAATAATTTCATTAATGCTTGGGTATTCCTTTCTTGATCACCATCAATGGAGCTGAAGTTCTCTGGGTAATGAGTATAAAAATTTCTAAATGCCTAGTGTGTGTCAATACCTTTTATGTAGGGTAGAAACCTTTAGAGAAATTTATAAGAGTGATGAGTGTTCAGAAACAGGAAATAAGAATTTTAAAATTTATTTTCTTAGAACATGTTTGCAGTACGTAATCATAGTCATTATGAGAGATGTGTATATGTACATTACACAAGTACCAAAAATCCAAAAACTAAGTCATTCAGATTTAAAGACTCAATTAAAAAATGGGGACCTGAAATGAACAATTTTCAAGTGAAGAAGTATAAATGGCCAATAAATACATGATAAAATGCTCAACATGGCTGACCATTTGAGAAATGTAAATTAAAACAACGTTGAGATTCCATCTCATGCCATAAAGAATGACTATCATCAAGAAGTCAGTCAAAACAAATGCTGCTGGCGCTGTGGTGGAAGTCTTCTCCATTGCTGCAGGGGTGCAAGTTAGTATGACTACTATGGAAAGCAATACAGAGATTCCTCAGAAAACTAACATTACAGGTTCCATTTGACCCAACTGTTCCCCCTGTTGCTATCTTTCTAAAACAGTCATCATACCACAGTGATACATTCATAGTATATAGCCACACAATTTATAATAGCTAAATTTTGGAAGCAGCCCATATGCCTCTCAACAGATGAATAGATAAAGAAAATGTGGTTTTCATGTGGAATACTACTCTGCCATAAGAATAAATGTGAGACATTTTCAGGTAAATGAATGCCTCTCAGGCTATGATTTTAAGTGAAATAAATTAGATATATATGTTTAAATATAAATATCACATTGTTTCTCTTGTGTGAGAAACTCAAAGTATAGATAAGGAACAAAATCAAGGATAGATATTAAGGAGTAAGAACTTTCTCAAATGGGAAGGGGAACAAGAGATGGGAGAGAGATTAGGGAAGACAGAGAAAGAAGATTTAAAGAGCAAAAAAAATGACGAGAAAATGAAAATAGAGCTTTTATGAGGAGAGAAAGATTTGGAGGGAGGGGAGAGTAAGGGAACAGAAAAAAGGAAGCATAGGTTTTAAAAGTTAAAAAAATCTTCATGAAGGAGGAAGCATCAGAAATAGAACTAAAGATTAGATACCATTTTCTCTGATAGGAGAAAATTTTCCTTAGGGCAAAAATGTATACATAGATAGATAGATAGATAGATAGATAGATAGATATTTGGGGGCTATGCTATAGAACTACACAGCAGAAAGTAGTGGTAATTAAAGGTTGGATGTTGAGCAAGGCATTAATATAATCAGGGTTTTTTTCCTTAGCAAAATTAATCTGGCATTGTTGAAATAGGTGAGCAACCAAAGGTGAGGACAGTTTAGGTGAGAAGACTCAGATCCTAATGAAGCAAGCTTTTCTGAGATGCAAGAGGGAAGGCAAAAGGGACATGGAGGTAGTGACTGAAAACTTATGTGAAGAATGATACTGTAGTTCTCGTAACTTAGCCATGAAAAACTTGAATGAGTAAGGTGATGTTTTAAGGTATATTGAATTATAAATGCCTTAGAATTTTTCAGATAAAGGCATGGCATGTATAAACTAATATCTTCTCTTTCTGTTATAATTAATAAACTGACAATTATGGGCAAAAATATTCTGAGAATAACAGGAAGTAAATGTAACAGAATTCAGGGTGCTTTATTTAGTATAAAACACTTCGTTACATGTGTGTGTGTCTGTGTGTGTGACAAAAATTTACATGCTGTCATACATCCCAAACAATGAATGTATTGTAATTTCAGGGAAATTTTGGTGAAGTATATAAGGGCACATTAAAGGATAAAACTGCTGTTGCTGTTAAAACGTGTAAAGAAGGTCTTCCTCAGGAATTGAAAATAAAATTTTTACAAGAAGCCAAGTGAGTTCTCTAAAGTAATATTTAGATATATGATTATATACATCCTACCTCCTTTGGGTATTATTGCTTTGATTCTCTAAGTATTATTTTCTTTAATGAGAATCAGATTTCTTCAGTTTAGTGTCTGGCATTTCTTCAACAGTCTCCTCCTTATTTCTTTTCTAATGTGTCTTCTAAGTTGATTTTGTTATTTTGTATTTTTAGCTAGAATTTAATGTCCTGCTTTGCTATTCCTATGTTACAGATAGTTAAAACAATTCTGGTAGTGGTGAAAATATAATATATTTTAAAAAGCACAAAATAAATGCAAATATGCTTTGGACAGGGTAAGATGGACGAGCATAACAGATTTAAGATGGATAAAATGAATGGATGAGAAAAGAATACATGGATCCATAGGTACTGTAGTGTCAAAAGAAAGTGACATGAAGAATAGAAGTGATGACAGTGAATAAACTGAGGTCCGAGGCATGGATCAGTTTAATGTTCATTTCTTTATTCATCATCTAAAATAAATATTGATGGCAATGGATAAAGTAGCTGGTTGCATTCATTAGTTTATAAAATAGAGTTGAAACTGTATACTCTTTTCACGTACATTACGGAAATTCAGAAAAATTCTAATGATAAATTTTAAGGCTTGTCACAATTGAAACTCAGTTTCATTTTATGGTTATTCATAGGTATTCATAAGATAAAATGCTATGTCTAATATTTTCAAAAATTCTTAAGTTTTTTGCTTTCTAACTTATGTATTTTATTGAAAAGTACATGTTTTAATTTTCTCCTTCAAAGTGAAATGATACATTGTATCTCAAAGATAAACAGTTTATGGGAACTTATGAGTGTCTTTTGGTAGACTCCACAAAGATGTATTTAGATATTTCATATTATCAAAGTTTGTTTAGCTGTATGAAATTGCTTTAGTACCCATCTTACCACCTAAGAAATGACATTTTTGGTTAAAGTCAAATATTTTAAAATCTTGTTTTTAATCTCTCTTAGAAATTAGATGTTCAGAGTTATTGACAGAATATTTTCTCTATTTTTAGAATTTTTCCTAGTCTTTCATTTATAAATAATTACATAGTATAAATCTAAAATGGGTTTCTTAGGGCTCTCTCTGTTTTAGCTATGCATGTAAAAACATGTTTTGTCTTTATCCAAAATTATTTTTCATTCTTTTAGGAAAGAATACTGTAGTGTTCTAATAGTAGCATATTTATAATTGTGTCAGTAGTATAAAGGTTGAACTTTGCTAATAGAAATAAGCAGGACAGGTATCTAAGGGAATCTAATCTATTTTTGGCTTATGTGTGGAGTACTATCAATTAGTCTGTCATACTTTTATAACTTCTGATGAAATTTTGCCTTTATTAAAACTAAATCTTCTGTTTCAACTTCAGCCTGTGTTGCTACTGTTACTCAATTATTTTTTAAATTTGTTGCCAACTTTTTCAAAATTTTTGTGTTTCCACTTTTGAAGTTCACTATATTCTTCAAGAAAATATTTAACTGTTACAGAATCTAATGGAGTACACTCTACAGCATTTAGCAGTATGACATAATTTTTTTCTGGTGGTGGATCAAACCAAATACTTTGAAGGGAGTTTTATATATTTGTACATACTAGATTATTATTATTTAACATGATTATTAATCACTCAGAGTAGAGAACTTTTAAATGAATATTTAATTCAATTAAGAAGCACAAACTCATTTGTACCTATCTTATGTTTCCAATATTTATTAATACTTTTATAATTCATCCCACTTATCATAATTGAAGTTATGCTAATGTTTTAAACATTGAATTATAACTACAATATACTCTATTCATATACATTATTCATTATTATAAATTAATGCTTTATTCATTTTTATTCAAGTGATAAGAATTCTTGTATTTTTCTCTCATCCAGAATTCTCAAGCAATATGATCATCCTAATATTGTCAAACTTATAGGAGTTTGCACACAAAGACAGCCTGTTTATATCGTTATGGAACTGGTTCCAGGTAATGTGATTTGAGAGGTTTGCATGATAACATTTTAATGTCATGTTTTATGGGCGTTTTTTATTTTCAATTTCTCTGATTTCTCTGTGTAAAGTTTCCAAGAATTTTGTTTAACATTTACCTGATAACAAAGAGCTTGTACATATACTCAATATTTTTATAGGCTATGACACTTTGTTATTTTCTAGAAAATGTCAGCTAACATTCTTTGGAGACAGATTTATTTGAGTGTAGTTGCACATGAAATTCAATTATATATAATGTAAAAGCTTTTTAGAAAACAGTCTACTTAGTGTGACTTTATAACACTGATAATTCTGATATTTATTACTTCATAACATTTTAAAATACATCTCCAACATTTTCTTGAATATATATATTTAATATAATAGTGCTTTGGGTCACTGACAGACTTTTTTATATGTGGACAAACAAGAAGGTGATCAGTCTAGGAATTTCTCCTGGTATTTGTTTCTGGGGACTTTCAGTGTCTTCAGATATTTTGGCTAGCAACTTGTGACAACAAAGAAAGACCTCAAACTATCTAGGATGTTTTTGGCTTTTCTCATTGTCCGTCTTCCTGTTGTAGAAAATAGGTATAATTTGATCTCAATATACTTTACAGTTATAATATCTAGTAATTGAAAGATTTTGCTTCACTTTTTCTGTTTTTGCCACTAATAATTATTCATTTTAAAAAATTTAAAGAAAAGTGAAAAATTTATTTTTAACTTTAAAATTTGTTAAGTAAACCTAGTATTATAGATTACCCATTATATATTATCTACATAGTCATTCTACTATGTCCTTGTCACTTTTCTCGTTGATGAGATAATATACCAAATACCTGCAACTTAAAAGAAGGAAGTTTTATTGTGGCTCACAGTTTGTAGCAGTTTCAGTCCATAGTCCACTGACTCCAAAGCAGAACAGCATAACATGTTCAAGGTCTTGGCTGAGGTGAAACTGCTTATGGCATGTTGCACAGAAGTGGGGGGCGAGAAGAGAGATACTGATCAAGGGAGGGAGATAAACCTTCCCAGGCCATACTTCCCCTAACTTGCTTCTTCTGACCATAATCCAGTAACTCCCATAATCCAGTCACCCAAACCCCCACCTATAAACTCATGAAGCTTTGGAATATAAACCTTATCCCTAGATACAAACCATAACATACTATTTAGGATTGTTGGTCCATTTCATCTTATTATTTTGATTCCTATTGGAATATTGCCAGTATTAACATAATTTAATCATCTTTTTAATGATCTTCATTCTCTTGAGATAGTATTATCTGTTAGGTACATTGTATGTTGCAGTGGTTTGCAAAGTTTATGATGTGTATCTTCATAGCTTTCATTATTGTTAGAAAAAGGTGAAAGAATATAGTCCAAAATTTTTATAACAATTGAATATTAAAATCAGATGTGAAAAACCTATAAAAACATATTAATATTCACATAGGTGCAGATGAAGCCCCTTATTAGTAAGGAATGACACTGAGAAACTTAGATCAGGGAAGTATGACTAACTTGATAAGGAAAGGTGACTGTTGTATCACAGATGGTTAAAGGAGCATACATGTAAATTCCAGATCGCAAATCTAAATCGAATAAAACAAAAGAAGTTTGCTTTGTATGAAAGCCAGGAAAATGTTTATCTAGATACTAACAAGTAACTTTTACTGATATTTTTGAATGAGTAAAACTCCATTAAAAATATAATGAAAAGTAGAAAATTATAAGTGAAAGCTTTTGACTCGGCATTCTAATTATATCCCAAAGCTGATTGTTTTTTTCTTTACTTGCTTTTAGCTGTGGTGTCTCTGTCTTTTTTTTTTAAATGGGAAGATGTTTAATGTAGGTACCTTAATTTTACACCAATCTTTTTAATTACAGGAAAAATCATTTTAATGTCAGATCCTTTTATCTCAGTATTACTTGGGATGGTTTTATTGTCATAATCATTCATATACTTCTACCTTTTCCTTGTAATGGTTATAGAGTATTTTATTTTGTAGATTTACACATTTGTCCAGTAAGTCCTTTATCTCTGAATACTTCATTTTCTTTTGTAAACAGTACTAAATAAATTTGTACTCATTGTAAGAATGTTTTGGAAGCAAATTAGAGACTAGATGGGATTGTGTATTTTGATTTATGGTAAACATCTTAGCTTCTTATTTGATGCATAGCAATTATCATGGTCAAGAAGCTTTTAAAACATTTATTGTTTAATAGTTCTGTAATTTAGAAGTTGAGGCAGATTTGACTGGGTTCTCAGCTCAGTTTATCATGAAACCAAATAAAAATGTCAAACTGAGCTCTTATATGGAGACTGCGGAAGAAGAATCTACTACCATGCTCATTCAGCTGTTGGTAGAATTCTGTTCCTTGCAGCTATTACTCTGAGCTGTTTTTTTACTTGCTGTCAGCAGAGGTATCGCTTAGTTTCTTAAGGTTGCCTGCATTCCTTCTCATATAGTCTCTGCACCTAGAGAGCCAGCACTAGCACGTCACATCTTTCAAATGTTTTTGACTTCTATTTCTGTTACCTACTGGAGAAAACTCTGCTTTTAAAGTGGTTTATATGATTATATTAGGTCCACCTATATAACTCCCTATTTTAATGGCTGTAGAATATAATTATCAAACTGATGTTTAATCACATTCACAGATCCAGGCATTAGGTGGGACTTGAAAGGCCATCTTCATATCCTGCATACTACAGTAGATTTTGGTAAATTTTCTTAAAGGCTAATTGCATTGTGGAGTCAGAAGCCATAAGTACATTGTTTGATCTTGCAATTTAAATGCATCTTTTACCCATTCATGATTTTGTACCACTGTACTTCAGCCATTTGGAAAGTATCAGGACATGAAGTCATGTAGATCTTACGATAATAAACAATCATATGCATTACTGTCACAACTAGTTTGATCAGAAAAGTAATGGGAGACTGTCCAGCTCATGATGGCAGGTATGTTTCCAAAATTTTAATTTTTCACTTGAAGGCTTGGGTTTTATCACTGGGAACAAAAACTCATTTTTTTTTCCTTTAAATAGACTTATTTCATTCATTTTTGAAAACTTACCTGCCAAACCTCTTTCTGTTACCCATAATTTGTTACTGTTTTTCCATTTTCTTTAAGCTTTATTTACGTGTAACTGTACAATGAAGTTTAGTATGTATAACTTAGGTTTATATGGAAATTCACATGTAGCTTCAAAACTACAACCACAGCCAAGGTAATGAGCACATCTATCACTAACAAATTTTCTTATGCCTCTTGTAGTCCCTTCCTCTGTCCCTGTCTGTGCCTACACTAATCAATCACTTAGCTTTCTTTTAAAAATCTTTTTCATTAGTACATGTTCTAACGTAATGAATACATTCACCATGGGGAACTGGCACATGAACATATCACGTCTTAGTCTTTTTTCTTCATCTTCCCGTTACTTACTATCCCTTTCCTTCTATCCCTAGATTGCCTTACCAGCTGTAAAAGGCCTATGTCTGTCTCCTATAATCTATCTTCTGTTTTTCTCTTTAGATTACTTATACTTTGGGTTTCTCATAGAAGAAAAATTGTGCAATATTTAACCTTCTATATTTGCTTTATTTCCCTTAACATTATGGTCTCATAGTGCATCCTTTTTCCTATAAATGGCTCAAATTTATCCTTCTTTGTCACTAAATAATATGCAGTTGTGTATATGTACCATACTTTCTGATATCTGTTTTCTGTCACTCGAAATTAGCTAGGACTTCATAGAACCTTAGATAAATTGACTAATATAATAAGTACTCTTTCTTGTGTATATTCTTCCACTTAGCAGTTATTTTGAGATTATTCTATGTTGTACTGCATATCAATAGTTCAGTTCTTCCTTTATACTGCTAAGTAGAATTCCATTTTGTGAGCAGACTATATTTTATCCATTTAGCTATCAATAGACATTTGGTTTATTTTCACTTCGGGGCTATTACAATGAAGTTGATATGCATGTTCTTGTACAAGTTTTTATATGAATATGTGCCTTTTTTTCCTTGGGTAATACGTAGGAGTAGAATGAACGTATCATAGTGAATTTATGTTTAAATCTTTAAGACTATCAGATTGGTTTCCAAAGTGATCACACTCATTTACCTTAACAACTGCAGTCTGAGTTCTAGTCCTTTCACATCATCCTCAATACATGTTCTGGTCATTGTTTAGCTTTTCTAATACTCATATAAAGGGATTTTAATTTGTCTTTCACCATTGACTAATAATGTTGAGGGGTTTTGATTGATTAGTGATGTTTTGTTTGTTTGTTTTTCTTTATTATCGTTGGTGTATCTTCTTTGGTCAAGTGTCTCTTCAAATCCTTTGCCCATTAAAAATGAGTTGTCTGTTTCCTTCTAATTGAGTCTTGGTTTTTTATGTATTCCAAGTACAAGTCCTTTTTCATCTCAGTCTGTTTCCTACTTTTCCATTTTCTTAAATGTCTTCTCAAGAGAAATTATTTTTAATTTTAATGAACCCTATTATTTTATGGATCAAGCTTTCACTGTTCTAAAAAAACTTGTTGAATCCAATGCCATAGAATTTTTTTCTTATTCTTACTACAAGTTTCAAAATGTTGAAGTGTATATTAGAATTTAGGATCAATTTCAAATTAACTTTTGTACATGTTCTGAGGAATGGTTTCGAGTTGGATGGTTTCAAGTTGGTATTTTTGACATATGGAACTGGATAGTTCTCATACCACTTTTCTTTTTAGTTTTTGTAAATGTTTGTAGTACTTAAAGACTACCTTCATTGTGGAAGTTAATGCATGTACATAACACATCTTATTTTTTTTTTGTTGTTTTCATTCCCATTCTCCTCCCCTCTCCCACCTCCATCCATTTCTTGACTCTTTTTATGCAAAAGATCTGTCTCCTTATTTCCTGTTATCTTTTATTTTATGCCATAATTTACTTACATTTTGTGTTTCACATATAAATCATGCAATATTTAAACTTCTGTGTCTGATTTATTTCGCTCAATATTATAGTCTCAACATGCATGCATTTTTCTAAAAATGGCTCATTTATCCTTTTTAGCAAACTAGTTCTGCATTGTATGTAAGTAATACCACATTTTCTTAGTCCATTTATCTGCTGGTGGATGTATAAGCCACTGAAAAAATTTATCTGTTATGAATAGTAGCACCATTTGTTTCAATGACAATTCTTTCTTTCCATACTTACCTTATATATCAAGCCAAAATCCATTGTTTATGTGTGGGGCCATATAAAGACTCAGTTTTTTTTTCCTCAGTCCTTTTAGCTTCCTCCTAATACCACATTCTTAATGGGTATAACTTTGTAACAAGTCTTTACCCTCAAAATAAACCCAAATATAGTCAACTAATTTTTGACAGGCATGTAACAGAGAAAGGATAGTTTCTTTAATAAATATTACTGGGATAATTGGCCCTCACCATGAAGAAAGATGGACTTTGGTCCTTGACTTGCACCCTATAAAAATGAACTCAAAAAGGCCTACCTATGAGACCCAAAATTATAAGAAGAGGACCTAGAGGAAAAATTCCTGGACTTTGGCTTTGGGAAATTTTTTTTTTTTGGAATATCCTACTAAATGCTTAGACTATAAAGTAAAAGTAAGTAAGTGAGACTTTACTCAGATGTCTTCTGCACAGCAAAATAAATAACAAAATGAAATGGTAGCCTATATAATGAAAAGAAATATTTCAGAACTTACTATCTGACAGGGAATTACTGAAAATTTATAAAGAACACATGTAACCCAGTAGTAGAAGAACTAGATTACAAAAGGAGAGGAGACCTAAAGACATTTTTCTGAAGAGTATGTTAAAGAAACCAAATAACGAAAAGGAGCTCCATTTCCTTAATCATCTGGGAAATGCAGATCAAAAGTACTATAAGATACTACCTCACACCCATGATGATGGCTCTAATTAAAAGGTCAAAAGAGGACAGGTTGTTTTGATTTCCTCAATGTAGTCTGCCCTGTGTTTGCCAAGGTTTACTTTTATCTCGCTTTTGCTCTTTTACTCAGCCTCAGCTTGCTCAGAAGAGCCAATGCTCACTCGTTCTTCACTTTTATTTTTTCAAATAAATTCTGTCACCATCAAAATAAAGTCAAAAGAAGACTAATGTTGATGAAAATGTAGAAAAAAGTGTATATTTTGTTGGTGGGAATGTAAATTGGTACAGATATTACTGAAAACAGTATTTAAAGACATTAAAATTGAAATTATCATATGACCTAACAATTTCTTTTGGAATGTATCCAAAGGAAATGAAATCACCATGTAGTGAATTATGTATGCATTCTTAGGTTTAGTGCAGCATGTTTCACTATAGCAAAAATAATCTGACTGCCTCTTGATGGACAAATGGGTAAAATTTTATTATTCAGCTCTAAAAAGAAAAAGAATGCCTCATTTGCTGTAATAAGGCTGAGGGACAGTATGCTAAGTGAAAGACACAGAAAAAAATTACATAATCTCACTTATACATGGAATCTAAATAAAATGCACAGAAAAAACAATGGTTACAAGGGATGTATAGGTGAGATATAAGTCAGAGGATGCAAAAATAACAGACATGTGGGGAGAACATGCCTAGAGATTTAATAAACACTGTAGGTTAAAAAAATTGTATTGCATGTGAAATCTATGCTAAATGAGTAGATTTTAGCTGCCATTGCAGAAGAAAACAACAACAAAAAATGAGTGACTGTGTTGAAATGATGAATATACTAATTTGCTTCGCCATATATAATAAACTTTTTACTGTGTACTTCCCATGACATCATGTTATCTAAACATGTATGAAATAAAAATTATATAATAATGTCTTAAAATCAGTTAATGTTAGTTGTCTAACTTCATGTTTTAGTTTTTTTTGTCTGTTAGAAGATGTTTGCATTTCCATGCCAATTTCAGTATTGGTTTCTCAGTTTCAGTATAGGTGCTGGCTGGAATCTAGAATGGAATTATATTTAATCCATAGGTCAACTTGAAGAAAATGCACTCTTACCAATAATGGATTTTCTGATCTTTGGACATGGGGTATCTGTGTAGTTATACAGAGTTTAAATTGCAAATGACCTCTGCAAGTTCTGTCAAGTATAGTTTATAGGGGTTTCCTTGTCATCTTTGTTTTTTACTGTTTATAATTGTATGATAACTGATTTTAAAAAATACATAAATTTGCTATGTAAAATACAGGATGTATATATCTTAAATTTATATAATATTGTACAGTTAGAAAAATACATCATTTAACATTGTCATTTGTTCTACCAGATATCTCTATTTACAAATAAGCTAAATGAAGTTCAAGGAGAGAGCTTATGGTGACTTGGCAATGTCAATTAAATATAAAGTGGGAAAAATAGTACTCTTTCTATATCTACTATTGTCATTAAATATGTAAGTCAAAATTTGTAATCCTTTTATGAAATGAGAATACAAATGAAAATTTAAGCAAAATGCCTATACAGGATACTCTTGTGAGCACATAGATCTCCTTTCCATAATTTCTGAACCTTGTGCACAGATAAGCAAATAGCGTTTTCACTAAAAAGAAAAATTTTTTTTGAGTTAGTATTCTCTCTACTGGGAATCAAGCTGTAGAAGGAAGATTGAGGAAACTGGTAGGTTTAAAGTAAGATTTAATAACTGCTTAGTGTCTAATATGCAAGCCATTTCTAAAATGTATTATGCATACATTTAATATGCTCCTGTTCTTGTCAGATAACTGAGCTCTTTGGAATAATAAATCCAAAATACATTTAACCAGACTAGTGTTTGAGGAGATTATAAGCATTTGAGAATTCAAGTTGAGAGTGAATACTCCAAAATGATCCTGTCTTAATTTGCATCATCTCTTGAATTATAAATACTGTGAATATTTGATTATTTGCTTACTGTTTGCTTGGTAAGTACAAATCAAACAAAAATCAGTTCTAAATGACATTGGGAAATTTTAAAACTAAACAGAAAAAGTCACATGTGCTATAGATGATCCTTTATTTTTCAGACAAATTACTCATTACTGAAGAATTAAAATGAAGAGAGAATATATTTTTAAGTGGAAACTTAAAATTTAAATTAAAGGAATATTTGTGATCTAGAAAACTCATTTTTTTTCATGTATATGGCTAAATTAGGGCTGTCACAGACATTTAGATAGATAGGAGAGTAAGGACTTTACATGCCAAATACGTAAATGTCTGTGCAGATCTTGGATGGAAAGAGTGAATTTCACAAGAGATTTGTAACTGTTCCTTCCTTTTTTACCTGGATGCTGGCTTTGAGTTCAGAATTTACTGGAACTTTGAGAATGTTATATTGTCTGGTACATTTTCCACTCACACAGATGCATGGTTGTTGAGAATCCACATACCAAATTTATAGACCATTCTTTTATGAATATAGTGCAAAAGTCTGCACAAGATACTAACAGAATGCAATGAATACAAGATACAGAGTGCAACGAATCATGGAAAAATATCACACATCCTGACCCAAGTAGGTTTCATCTCAGAGATGCAAAGTTGGTTTAACACTCACAAATCAATAAAGGTGATACATAAACAGAAGCAAGGACAAAAGTCACATAATCATTCAATAATGCAGAAAAAGCCTTTGACAAAATCCAACATCCTTTCATGATTAAAAACTCTGAAGAAGATAGGTACTGAAGGACCTTATCTCAATCCTATAAAAGCCATTTCTGATAAAACTCTTATCATATTGAATGGGGAAAAACCGAAAGCTTTCTCTAAAATCAGGTATAAGACAAGGATATCCACCACACCTGTGCAACATAGTATTCGAAACATTTGCAAGAGCAACTAGGCAAGAAAAACAATTAAAAAGGTATGTATAAGAAAGAAAGAAATCAAAATACCATTATTTGCAGGTGACATGATCCTGTAATAGAAAAACCAAGAAAATAGATTAAGTAATGTCACAGGATACAATATCAACACAAAAATCATAGCATTCCTGTATACTAATGAACTGACTAAAAGAGAAATTAAGAAAAAATACCATTCACAATATCTCCAAGAAAAATTAAATATTTAGAAATTGGTCTAACTTAGGAATTGAAGACCTCTACAAGAAAACTATATATGCAAAAAAAAAAAAAAAAAAGAAACCAAAGAGGACATCAGACAGTGGAAATGTACCCTCTGTTCCTGGATATGAAGAACCAATAGAGTCTACATAGCCATACTTCCAAAATTGATATCTAGATTTAACATAGTCTCAATCAAATTACCAACAGTATTCTTCACAGAACTAGAGGAAACAATCCAAAAATTCATATGGAACCAGAAGAGATCCAGAATAGCTAAAGCAATGCTAAGCAACAAGGAAATTGGGAGCCATCACAATCCCAAATGTGAAGTTACATTGCAAAGCTACAGTGATAAAAGCAGGCATGAGAATCAGCAGAGCAGAACAGATGATTCATCTCTCTATTAGAGAATTGCAAATTAAGACAATATCTATATTCCTTGTTACTCCAGAAAGAATGGCCATCATCAAGAAGACAAATAATAGCAAATGCTGGCAAGGCTATGAGGAAAGGAACCCCATCTATATTGTTGTTGGGAGAGTAAACTACTATAACTACTATGGAAATAAGTATGGCTATTCCTCAGAAAACTAAAGCTGGAAATTCCATTTGACCCCACTACTGGCCTTCTAGGTATCTTCCTGAAAGCATTAAATACATCAGACTACCAGTATCTGTGCACACCTATGTTTGTAACAGCACAATTTATAATAGCAGAATTTTGGCAGCAGCCTTTATATCCAGTAACAGATGAATGAATAAAGAAAATGTATTTACACACAATAGAATACTACTGTACCATAAAGAAAGATAAAATTTTAGGCATTTGTGGAAATTGAATGCATCTTGAGACTGCAATAAGTGAAATATATTAGACACAATAGCTTGAATATTGCATGGATTCTCTATGAGAAATTCAGTAAATAAAGAGCAAAATAAAATATAGATAGTAGGAAGGAGGGAGATGAATCTTTTAAATGGGAAGGGGATAAACAGATGGAGAGAGGGGGAAGAGAAATGAGGGAAAGGGCCAAAAATGGAATTAAGATGTGTTCTATACATGTACTGTTACGATTTGTGTCTGAATGTCCCCCCCAAAGCCTTACACAGTCACCAGGGAGTGGGCTTTTCAGAGGTGGCTGAATCTAGAGTCATGGTCCAGTGCTAGGATTACGGTGTGAGTCCTATACTCATCCTCAGCCAGAAAGAGGCTTGTTCTTTCCCCTTCAGTTGTTGATTTTGCTGTCTTTTGCCACCATGAATGGTTGCCCCTCTGCCATGAGCCGTCCTGCTTGAAGCCAACCAGTTACGGACTGAAACCTCTACAAACTGTGAGCTAAATAAACCTTTTGTCCTTTTAACTTTGAGTGTTGGGTATTTTGTCTCAACAATGAGAGAGGAGAAATAACTAAGACAACTCCATAGAAGGAGTATAAACATTATTTACTGCTAACATGTACTAGTAAAAATAAAAAGCAAGCTACTGGTTTGAAACAGCATTACACAGTTTTCACTGATTTTTAGACAGTGTCAAAATATCTCACCTCTATTATGTGACATCTTTATGATTGAATAAAAGAAATTGTGATCGCTCAGTTTGTGCCATGTAAGGATTTTGGGCTTGGAAATAGACATAGTTATTGATATTGATAAGCTTTCAATAGAGATCTTTCAATTTCCAGGATTTTTTTTGTTTAATTTTTTGTTAACTTTTCATTTCTATTTGGAATTTCTTTAATCAGTTTCACTAAATTTTATCAGAAGATTATTTTAAAGAGTAAAAAGCTGGGGATATAGCTCAGTGGCACAGTGACTGCTTGGCAAGCTCATGGTCCTGAGTTTGATTCCTGAGTCAACATTTTGCCTCTATTATTCATTAAGAATTTTTTTTATCTTTATGTAATTTTAATAGGTTCAAATTCACTTATATGACATCTCAGCTTGCAAGTTTTTATGGCAGTCATTGGAAATGATAGTTCCAGATCCTTTGGTAACATAGTCCCAGCATTTTGGCTCTGGATTCTTGTATGCCATTTGTTTCTTTCACTTCTCATAAATGTAAAAAGATAAGTCAAGCCACCAAAGGATTAAGGAATGTGGCTTCTGGCACTTGCTAAAAGAATTGGCAGTTGTATAACAATTCACAGTAGTAAATTTCAAAGTCAAGAAAAAAGACAACAAAGTAATGCTCAAATTAGCATTTGACAAAATTTTATTTGACAGCTATGAAACCTTTAATGTAACATTTACATTACTAGGGAAAGCCCTAATTCTGTGGGATTTCTTAATTACTTTGCTTTTCAAAGATGATGAAGAATATTCTTTTAGGACAACTTAGACATGATCGAAATGGGTGAAATTATAAATTAACACACTAGAAATTTAAATTTGGGGGAATGAAATACTTTTTTCTTTTGTATGTTAGCTGACATGATGATCTCTAAATTGTTTTTGACTATTTTATAGTTCAAGCATGTTACACTGATGAAAATAAAAACGCATGTCCACTTACCATCTATATTATAGTTAATACTTTTAATATAATGTAAAATATTTTCAAAACAACATTGGAAAGATAAAATCTTTAAATTTGTATTCCTTTCAGAGCCCCATTCCTGCTTAGTATCTGAGACCATTTATAAATGAAATAGTTTAATCTGCCCATCTTTCCAGATACTTAAAGTACTAATTTCCTTTGAAGTTGGATTTAATTTAAATTTCATGTGACATAAGTCGATAACCATGATATTCTGTCACGTTTTATTGACTCTCTCCTTATTCTTTTTTCAGGTAGAGCGCTCTCTTCTAGCAGGCCTCTCTCATCTCTTAGGGAAAATTCTTTGCCCAGTAGAAAAATAAGCAAAATTAAAAGAAAAATGTAACTATGACTGTGTCATCTCTCTGAGAAGAGTTTTTAAAAACTTTCTAGGGTTTTATTTTACCTCTTAATGAGCAAATGTTGTTATGTTATAATGAACATTAAGTTTTCATGGTACATTTGAACCATACACGCATTGTGCAATTTGAGTAGTATTAGTCATCTGCTTTTTGTGTTCTGAGTCTCTGATGGCATTTATACTGTGAGTAACAACCTCCTGCAAAGAGGCAGATGGCCTGGTTAGCAGGAAAAAACATCCTCTGAATCATATTATTGCTCTTAGTCTGTTCTTAAAATGATGTGGTATTTTGAAGATCTTTAATGATTTAAAGTGTGGGAGTTATGAATACATAGGCATCCTTTTCACATAGATGAGTGTTTCTTTAAAGATAGTGATGATTCTACAATTGCTTTGTTATAATTTTCAGTTTTTATTAGCATATGCAGAAAAATCTTAAAACTGCCAGAGACACTTTAAGTGATTAGAAATTTGCTTGATTGCTGATAAACTGCTTGTATTTGGCACAAATATTAGAGACATGAACAGGACTAGCAAAACTGGTGAACTGAAATAACCAAATTTAGATAACTTGTTTTTACAAACTAATTATTCCCAGTAATATATAAAATATATGTGAATCTAATAGTGCTTTGCTAGTATAAGACTTTCATTTTATCAGAATTACAAAGAAAAGTTATTTCATTAAGACAGTTGGAAGCCCATACCATTTTTCCATGATTAAAGCCTAACAATTATCATTTGACTCAGTTTTTGTGATAAAAGTAGAAATGAATACATAGATATGTTTGGTATTGTATATTTTTGTTTTATATTTTCTACTTAAGTTTAAGTTTTTGTATTCTACTATGTAGAAAACAAAATCCTCTTATTGGTGTTAGCTAAAGATACTGCAATGCTATTTTTAAAAAATTTAGTGGACTTGTTTTATTCAAAAATAAATAAACTGAGACACACACAGGAAGGACATGGAGTTGAAGGAGGAGTCATTCAGCCTGTCCCTGCTCACAACAAAAGGAGATATGGGACATTGGCCGCTAAAACAAAAATGGCACATGTGTGTGCAGGAAGGAGGAGAAGCAAAAGCTATTAGGAGTAATAACAGATAATGTCAGCAAGGGGACAAGCTGCAGGTGGGAGGCCAATATTTTTTCTTAACATTTCTTCTTGATCAAACCACTACATGTGCTTTTCCTGACTGTCAGCAGGACCAGCATCCTGCCAGTCGTAGTAGAGTGACTTTGAAGAATGGGACTCTACTAGATCTCCGGGTACAAAAATTCATAGTAAATCTCCATACTATAGCAATGAGTCCCAGATCATGGCATATTCTTTTTTTTTATTTTAAAGAGAATAAAGGAGGAAAGAACAAAGCAGATCAGAACACAACAGCATAAGCAACACTTTACAACAAGACAACCAGATATTAACAGTAGCTACGATAATGTCTCTTTGCAATAGTTGAGCATGGCTTCAAATACAATAATATCAAACATAACAAAATCTATAAAACTATTCAAAAGAATGAAAGACTTACAGGATATTCTGAACTGAATAACAGAAAATGATCAATGGCTACTATAATATCTCATTTTCAATAAAAATTTGTTTATACTATCACACATATTAAAATCCCAATAAGACACAACATGATAGAACTGATGGTAATAGAAGAATAGAAGCATGGTAGGACTTCAAAGCAAGACGATGTTAAATCAGAAGTGGCTGCCATAATGGTTTGTTTTCTTCAGAACAGCTGTTCATACCATCACACATAATAAAGTCAAACAAAACAGAATAAAACCATTGCAACTGATGAATGAAAACATTAAAAGGCTTCAAAGCTATGTAATGGGGAATCATGATTACCATAAAATCTTATGTACTCTTACCAGTTCTCAACTAGGGAGACTATATGGTATTTACACATGTAAATACCATATAGTTTGGTTTATTTTGCTTATGAGTATGGTCTCAAGTCATGTCCATTTATTTATAAATATCTCAATGTGATCATTCTTTATAGCTGAGTAGTACTCCATTGTATAAAAATGCCACAACTTTTTTATCCATTCCTCAATTGATGGGCACTTAGGTTGTTTCCAAGATCTTGCTATTACAAATTGTGCTGCTATAAACATGGGTGCACATATATCACTGTGGTATGATGTTTTCAGTTCTTCTGGGAATATGCCTAGAAGCAGAATAGTTGGGTCAAATGGGACTTCCAACCCCAGCTTTTTGAGGAATCTCCAGACTGACCTGCACAGTGGCTGCACCAGTCTACACTCCCACCTACAGTGCAGAAGAGTTCCTTTTTCCCCACAGCCTCTCCAGAATTTGTTGTTGGCAGTTTTTTTTTTTTTTATTCTGGCTTTTCTTTCTGGTGTGACATGGAATCTCAGTGTGGTTTTCATTTGCATTTCTCTAATGACTAATGATGATGAACAGTTTTTCATGTATTTATTTGCCATTCGTATTTCTTCATCTGAGAACTTTGTATTCATCTCGGATGCCCATTTTTGGATTGGGTCTTTGAATTTCGAGGGTCTGATTTTTTTTTAATTCTTTGTAAGTTCTAGACAGAAGTCCTTTGTCTGAGGGACAGTTCACTAAGATTTTTTCCCAATTTGTGGGTTTTCTTTTCACTCTGCTGGAAATCTCTTTCGACATATAGAAACTCTTTAGTAAGATGTAATCCCAGTTATTGATTCTGGGAAGTATTTCCCATGCAGTTTGATTCTTGTTCATGAATTCTCTACCTACACCTATGTCTTCAAGATTTTTATGTACTTTGTCTTCCAACAGATTTAGTGTTTCTGTTTTAATATTTAGATCTTTGATCCATTTAGATTTTAGTTTAATACATGGTGATAGGCATGGTCTGGTTTTAGTCTTCGGCATATGGATAGCCAATTTTCCCCCACCATTAGTTAAAGAGACTATCGTTCTTCCAGCTAACATGTTTGGCCCCTTTATCAAAGATAAGGTGATTGAATGTGTTTGTGGTTGTGGTTGTATCTTCCAGTATATTCCGTTGATCTTCAGATGTTTTTTTTTTTTCCAGTACCATGTTGATTTTACAGTAGCTTTGTAGTATAACTTCAAGTCGGGGATGCTGATGCCTCCTGCCTTGCCTTTGCTGCTTAGAATTGCCTTTGCTATTCTAGGTCTTTTCTGGTTTCAGATGAATTTTAGGAGTGATTTCTCTAGATCTATGAGGTATGTTAGTGGTATTTTGATTGCGATTGCATTGAATCTGTATAAACAATTTTGGGAGAATGGCCATTTTCACAGTATTTATCCTTCCTATCCATAAACAAGGGATATATTTCCATTTTCTGAGGTCCTCATCTATTTCCGTTTTCAGGGTATTATAATTTTCCCTGTATATGTCTTGTACTTCTTTCGTGAGATTAATTCCTAAGTATTTCATTTTTGGGATGCTAGTGTGAAGGGTGTGGCTTCTCTTATTTCTCAGTGCTTTTGTTTTTAGTGTATAGGAATGGTATTGATTTTTGAGTATTGACTTTGTATCCAGCTACATTGCTGAATTAATTTATTACATCTAGCAGTCTTTCAATGGAGTTTTGGTGGTCTTCTATGTAAAGTATCATGTCATCTGCAAATAATAATTTAACTTCCTCTTTTCCTACCTTTATTCCTTTTATTTCTCTCTTGTCTAAATGCTCTGGCTAGTATTTCCAGTACTATGTTGAATAGGAGTGGTGATAGGGGACAT
>PVJX010002245.1:28580-134477 GCA_004027295.1 Dolichotis patagonum | reverse complement strand
AAGAAAACCCACAAATTGGGAAAAAATCTTCATGGACAGCGCCTCAGACAAAGGACTTTTGTCTAAAACTTATAAAGAATTAAAAAAAATCAGACCCTCGAAATTCAAAGACCCAATCCAAAAATGGGCATCTGAAATGAATACACAGTTCTCAGATGAAGAAATATGAATGGCAAATAAATACATGAAAAAATGTTCAGCATCATTAGTCATGAGAAAAATGCAAATTAAAACCACACTGAGATCCCATCTCACTCCAGAAAGAATGGCCAAGATAGAAAACACTACCAACAAGTGTTGGAGAGGCTGTGGGGAAAAAGGAACTCTTCTGTACTGTTGGTGGGAGTGTAGACTGGTGCAACGACTGTGGAGGTCAGTCTGGAGATTCCTCAAAAAGCTAGGTATGGAAGTCCCATTTGACCCAGCTATTCTGCTTCTAGGCATATTTCCAGAAGAACTGAAAACATCGTACCACAGTGATTTATGTGCACCCATGTTTATAGCAGCACAATTTGTAATAGCCAGATCTTGGAAACAACCTAAGTGCCCATCAACTGAGGAGTGGATAAAAAAGTTGTGGCATTTTTATACAATGGAGTACTACTCAGCTATCAAGAATGATCACATCGAGATATTTATAAATAAATGTACACGACTTGAGACCATTCTCTTAAGTGACATAAACCAAACTCACAAGGGTAAATACCATATAGTCTCCCTAATATGAGATTTGATAAGAGTATATAAGACTTTATGGTAAGCATGAGGCCCCATCTCATAGCTTCGAAGTCTTTCAAAGTTTTAAATCATCAGTTGGAATGGTGCTATCCTGTTTTGTTTGACTATATCATACGTGATGATATGGACAGCTGTCTTGAAGAAAACATTATGACAGCTATTGCTGATTTAATATTATCCTTCTTAGAAGTCCTACCATGCTTTTTTTGTTCTATTACCATTGGTTCTATCTACCACATTGTGTCTTATTGGAATTTGAATATGTGTGATAGTTCAAAGAAATTTTTTTCTTTTTTATCAAAAATGAGATATTATAGTACACATTGATCATTTTCTGTTATTCGGTTCAGAAAGCCCTGGAATTCTTTCACTATATGCATGGCTTTATACTATTGTGTTATGTTTGATATTAATGTAATTGAAACTATGCTCAACTATAGCAGAGTAAGAGATATGGTGTTAGATACTGTTGATATCCAGTTGACTTAATGTAAAGTACTGGGTTGCCTATGTTGTCCTCTTCTGATCTGCTCTGTACTGCCCCCTTTTGTTTTATTCTCTTTTAAATAAAAAAAAAAAAGATATAGTAATAAAACGAGGGTGGTATTGTCCTAAAAATATACACATGGACAAATGGAATAAAATAGAGATCACAGAAACAAACCCACATCCCAAGAGCTATCTGATAATTGACAAAGGAGCCAAAAAGAAAAACCACATCTGGTGCTTGGAAAAGTGGATATATACAATTGAAATCAGACACCTATCCCTACTTGTATATGAAAAATCAATTCAAATGACATCAAATACCTAGGTAAAAGATCTAAAACTTTGAAATTTCTAGAAGAAAACATGGGGAAGAATTTTAAAACTATAGGCACAGCCAAACACCTCCTAGACAGAACTCCCACACCATATGAAATAATTTCAAAAGTCAACAAATTGGAGTACATCAAATTAAAAAGTTTCTGCACAGCAAGTGAAATAAACAAAAAAGTGAAGAGAACCTAAAGACGGGGAGAAAAATTTCCTGAGAAATTCATGTGAGAGAGAATTGCCATCCAGAATATAAAAATAACTCAAAAGAACTTAACACAAGATGATTCAATCAATAAATGGGCAAAATGTACTCAAGAGAAGTACAAATGTATAATAAAGACTCCAGGACCATGATAGAATAAAAAAGGAATGAAAGAAGAAATGCTTCTATCCTGCTGGTGGGAGTTCAAATAAGTGTAACCCCTATGGAATTAAGTACAGATATTCTTCAGAGAACTAGGAACAGAATTATAATCTGACCCAATTATACAACTACTTGGTATAAACATGGAGGAATCAAAATTACTCCAGGAACATCTCAATCTATGTAATCATGATGTCGAACCAGCCTATACGCACATCAACAAATAGATTTTTTAAAATGTGGTATACATACATGATGGAGAATATTATTCAGCTATAAACATGAATGAAATCATGCAATGAAGCATGAAAATGAATAAAATTAGAGATTATCATGTTAAGTAGAAGAAAAGATGACATGACGGTAGAAAGGAGACTGTTGTTAGACAAAAAGGAAAACAAAGGAATAAGGGGTAGGAGAAGTGTGATTAAAACAGATTGATCCCCAAAGGAAATTTAGCAGCAATAGAAATTCAAAGAAGATGGGAAAAAGGAAAAGTCATTGTCTGCCAGTGCCACCCACCTTGCTTTCCAACCATGCTCCGACATCATTTAGAAAGCTCTTTAGGAAAGCTTTATAGTACTTACTGATTGGTCCTTTCATGCAGTTTCCAGTATCTGAGTGTGTTTTACCCTAAATCAGTTGTGCTGACTAAGAAATATTCCACCATTTTCCTCTACTTAATCATTCAACAATTTTTATGGAGAATCTCCTAAAGCTAGAGATTCAGAAATGATCAGGATGTGATTTTTATAATCATAGTGGCTTATAATTTTGGGGGAAATATATTTATTTGAATTAATTTGCTTGTCACCACCATTTCTTACATGTATTTGTGGTGACACTAAAGCACTAAGTGCTATAGCTTCCTTCCTTCCTTCTTTCCTTCCTTCCTTCCTTCCTTCCACCCTTCCTCCTTTCCTTCCCTCCCTCCTTCCTTCCTTTTGCCCTTACTTAAGAATTTCTTGGCACTCCCCTGGGACACACCCACCCACTAGCCCACTTGCCCCTTGCTCTTCCTCCTCTTCTCTCCACTGCAGTTGGACTCAGCAGCCTGGTGTCCAGCACGTGGCTTTTGGGGGCAGACCCTGGTGAGCTTTGGCAGAAGGCAGGAGGCAGTGAGGGCTGGTGTCAGGGAAAGGGATGCTGAGAAGATAATTGAAGTTTTGGTAACATTAAGAAAATCTGTCACAATTTGACAAGTTAATAGTTTGATTTCCAGAAGCGCCAGAGAAAAGTGAAAATGTGTCCAGTGCTGATTTTTGTGAATGCTGATCACCACATGTTGGCAAAGCATTCTTTGGTGTATCCAACACAAGAGGAGCTGGAGACAGTACAGAGTGTGGTGTCCTGTACTGAGTGGACTCTCAAAGCTGTGTCCAACTGGATTGATGAGCCGAAGAAGGGCAAAAGTGAACAGGCCAAGACTGATGACATGGATGTGGCTGCAGATGACGAGAGCAAAGAATTTGTTGCTTGGACAATGTTAATTTCTTGGCTTTCAACAATGTGAAAGACACTTAGTCCTTGGATATTTGCAGTACTTGTTATAACGTAGGTGCTAGTAAGGAACAAGGCTCTTTCTATCAAAAATGTTATAAACAGGAGAGAGAGTGTCTCCATTTAAACTCTAGTCCATCCTAGGCTCACCCTCCGCCACTCTTTACCCCAGAGTTACGAAAATATCGGCTCAGTTTAGATTGCGGGTAAACAACTAACCACCAATTATAACTTACAAACAGCCAAAGACTTTCATTTCCTCATACCCCACTCTGCCCTCCCTTAGTGACCCTGCCCAGCAACCTTTCAGGCTTTCCCCTCCCACCCCTTAAACTAACCACTTGGGAAACATTTTAAACCTGCAACCCAGCCAATGGAAAGGAGTCGGCTTCCTCTGACATGTTAGGAACTAACAGGAGCCTGCTACCCAGTCTCTGCATGCCGGCGACCTCGTACTACAATGTACCCGTGCCCTCTGCAGAAGGAAAACAGCCTTGGTCTGGATTTCTTGATGTCTCAGTGCTTTGATATCTGTGCCAACAAACTGAGTCTGGAGTGCATTCCCAACAGTGCTTCTAAAGGTTGAAAGGTGAATGGATGACTAAATTACTGTTTAAATGGCCAGCTTACATTTGTGGAAATTTAAGAAGAAAAAGTTCAAGTGGTGGTCTGGTGACCTATTGCAACAAATACATGTTCCTGTACCTAAACTCTTATATAGGTGGTAGGGAAAACATGCAACCCATATTTTTGGAAACATTCTTGTAACAAGGGCATATTGATAGTAGCAAGACAGAATGATCAATTTCTTCACCATTCAATGAGTGCAGTGATTGCAATTTTTTTTTCTGGACTTTTTAACTTTCTGAGAATTATCTCCAATTCTCAATTTCTGAGACAATTCCCAGAAAGTTGACAGTTATTGTGTAGAGGCATAGAAACTAGCTTTAGAATGAGCTGGCACTCTAGAGGGTTGCAGAAGCAAATCACCATCTATGTTACCTGTTTTATATTTGAGAATAAGTGCAAGAACATGCAGAAGTGCAAGTTACCCACCCCATGCAAGGGATTTGTAAACTACAGATTAAGCATAGTGGTGGCAGGGCCTAGCTGCTGCTACAAAGGTGACACATTTTGGACAATACACATAGATGGGCAAAAAACCCAAAGACTACGTTCGTGACTAATTGTGTAACAGGTTATTTTAGTTTCTGTTGTGTGGAAAATGTAAAACATTCCAACAAAGAAAGGCTTTTAATGTTGACCTTTTTTTTGACCATGACCCTGAATAAATGTGTCTTATTTTAAAAAAGAAAAATCAAAAAGATTTATTGTATGGACTTTGAATCTTTCATGACCATTTTACCAGATTCCTGGACAAGTGTTCTCCAGCACCAACTTTTGGAAACATTTCTTGATACCGGAAGGGCCTATGAAGTGTGATCCCAGAAACACATGTCCAGGGCTCTCTTGAAACATACTACTAAGAGGCACAGTTGAGAGAGTATTTTCCCATTTCCATTTTGAGAAACATCCCTGAAGTTTGTTCTCTGCATCACTAATGAAGGCAGTGCTTTATCCTAAAGGCTCCCTGCTGTGGAGCTATCAGCTTAGGAGGCGCCCAGCTTTCAAGTGCTAATGATCACCCTCTATTTCTTCCCAAAGGGGAGAGGCTCGCTTCTTAGCCCTCCTTAGCAGCTCTTGGCTCCAGTGACTGACATTCTGAGAACTGTCAGACAGCAGATGCCTAGCTCTAAAGGGTAAATTTGTTCCCCTTTGCAAAATCACTCCTTTACCTCTCCAGTTTGTTGCATGGTGTATTCAATCCAGAACTCCATTATTTCTACATAGAAAAGTTTTCATGACAATCTGCGTGCCTCTGGAGCATGAGCGTTATAGGTGGAGATTGTTTCAGACAGAGCTTAATCAATGACGAGGTGCCTATCGTTCTGTACCTAGAAGTTTCCTCACCTGTAAAATAGATACAAGAAGTCTCTTACTGAAAAGTTAATTCTGTTTATAAATATCAATTAAGCAACAATTAGGGGCCCTATTAGTAGGAGTTTTGTCTATGTTCATTAAAAAGTCAGGATATCTGACCTTTAGGTCTTGGAAGAAATGCATTGCAATTACACACATACAAGAAACAAACTTCAAATAGTGATAACATTTATGAAGCAAATGAAGAAGTTGCAATGAAAGATTATAATGAAGGTTGGAAAGGATGATTGGAGTACTTGGGCAGTATGACAGGGTCTCCCAGGAGAAGACATTTGAAAAAGAAGAGAGCTGGAAGGAGCACATCAAACAGATAAAAGCTTAAGATGCTGAGTTAGGAGGAACAGTCAACTTGGCATAACTCCTGCCAGTGCTAAAACAAAGTTAAATGGCACAGGGCAGGGGACTTAACTCACAAGAGCCTGCCTGGCAAGCATGAGGTCATGGGTATCATACTGGGTACTAAAAAAGAAAAAAAATAAGTTAAATGGCAGAATTTTCAGATAAAGGATAGGAATATTAGTGTTTAATAAACATTGTGAAGTGAAACATTTCTGAACAAAACGCTTTTACATAAACAACCACTTTAAAATCATACAGAGTAGAAAGTCATTAAACAAGCATTCTGTCAATCTGGTAGTAGATGCCATTAATATGATGCTGGCCTATGAAGAGAATTTCACTCAGAGCATATGAGAAGCTTTTCTAGTGACGTTCAGTTACTAAAGGAAGAAGCTGGAAGACAGCAAGGCACATGTCTATCTCATGCTGTAAATGACAGTGCAGTTTCTGTAGTTTTCTTTTGAAATACAAAATAACATTAGTAGAAGAGTCAATCAACTAGGTAAATATGAATATAAATTATTACCAAGTACAAAAGTGAAATAATTAATGTTTGGATGGATATAAGACAGAAGACAAGAAAAGCTGAGCTGCCAGAGAAATGTACTGAGACCAAAATCTCATCATTTTTGTGAATATGCTATAAACCAAATCTCATTCATTTCTGTAAAAAGCAAATATATAAAATTTTGTGAAATGATCGTGATTAGAAGCTAAATTTAATACTTTTCAGCATTTGAATTACAATTGAGTAGAATGGCAACATGAAGATACTCTGTAAATAATACTTAAACCAATTCTCTGGGTTAAACTGTATTTCTGGATTTTGCAAACCAGTCTTAATTCAGCATCATAATAAGTCATAAGAATGACATTAGTAACCATGCACTGCAAACACACGGCAAAATGCAGTTTAGAAATAGATTACAAAGAAAAACAATGCATAAAGTAGTAGTTGGGTGAGATAAAAAGGGCAGCTGTTCTTTCATCAGCTGACCTGGCTCTGTCACATACATGGCTCAGGTCCCTGTTCAGCTGAAAACTGGCCACCGCCTTCCAGCTGTAAAATAGGAATAACACTCACTTTTATGAGAAACTAAATTGGAAAATATTTTGAAACACCATGGTGTTATTAATTGCCATATTTAATAGATATGTCCAAATCTCTTTTTAAAAATAATTCATTTAAGGTTATATAGAAAGCCATATCAAATTCAAATGCCAACAATTATTTAAGATAGAATACAGTTCTTTCTTTATAAATAATAAATTCCTTTCAAGTGATTTTGTGGTAGGTGATATTGGTTTTTTTGTTGTGTTTTTTATTTATCCTTCTCATCTCCAGTATAAGAGGTGTGTTTTTTGCCGAAGCCAGCAGGTGGCTCTCAGGTGCACAGCTGTCAAAAAGAAAAAGAAAAACAACGTGCTCACCACCCAGTTTAAAAACTGATCATGATATCAAAATGAGACAGCTTGAGAGTACGTATAAATCAATTATTAACATCAAATTGTTCCTCTATTCCACCTCATTTTAGTGCACCAATATCGGTGCTGAAAACATTGTTAGTTTAATTTTTCCTCAGACTTACAAGTAACAAAGCCATAATGCCTTTCTCACCATCTTGATAATTTTTTCTGGGAAAATGACTTGGCGTTTTGTCCTCTGCCCCATAGTAAGTGGCACCCACTAGAAAAGCAAATGACAATTAACAAATTTGACCAGTAAACAGAAGTGAATACCTTCAAAGTGGTTTAAAATAGCACTTTGTGTCCCCAAGGGAATGGCATCAATGTATTTAATGATCTGTGAGTTTAGTACTGTTTCATTTCAACTCATTATCTCTGTAACATTCATTGCATAAATCTTACAAAATGCTGGATCAAACCCAGTTGAAGTCATTGTAACACATATTAAGCTGAACTTCTGGTTTGATATCATGGCTTAGCATTAGGATCTGGTAAGCAATCATTATCTAGTTGAATATATTATATTCAGAATGATGTTTGCGGTTTATAAACTGTTAATCTAGATTAGATGAGGATATTGTACTCTGAAATACAAACTACTGTTTGGCTAAAAGTTGTTAAGAATACATTTACATACTTAGCTTTTTAAACATAATCAAATATCATAGGTTATCTCCGGTTATACATTTATTTTTGATGAAGAAACTGTATACATGTGTGTATGTGTGTGTGTGTGTGTGTGTGTGTTTTGTGTGTTTAAGAATGAGTTTGGAGTGTTACACAAGGCTTGTAACTTGAATGAGTTAGTTACTTATCTGGCTTTAAAGTTAATTCTTACTTAAGGCTTCTTAATCATGCATATTTAACATCAAAAATCTAGATGGTAAAAATTTTAAAATAATTTAATAAATTCCTCACAGCAATGCAGATTTGAGGCGTAACAGTTGTTTTCATGCTACTCACTATGAGAAGAAAATTAACTGTTGTAAAGATGAAAATACAGTCATCTTAAGAAAAAAGAGAGAAAATAAACAAAAATACCCAAAGACATAGACTTCCTATCTATTCATGAAAGCTGAAATAAAATTGTTACAATAATCTAATTTTCCAAAATTCATACCACATTATTGCATCAGAATGTCAGTTTCCCTCTTCACTTTCCAGCAACGTTTCTCAGGGTCATTGAATAAGCAGTCTTTAAATATCATTTTATATTCTATTATTTTGTCCTTATCAAAGATGTTAAGCGTTACATTTGTGGTGATGCATATTTGTAAACTCAACCTTAATTTCAGGCAAAAGACTCATTCTCACTCCTGCTACCCATGGGGGAAAAGAAGAAGAAAAAAAAGAGGAGAAAAACACTTAAGACCTATGTAGATCTCGAGTGCATCCGTTAGAATAGAGGCTCTGTGCTTGATTCAGAATGAGCTGGATTGAGGACTCCTACATTGGTCAAATTTATGTAATGATACAAAACTAGATTTCTTCCCACTCTGCTCAACAGACACAGATACACACATATGCCTCTCATGACTTATTTTTTTTTATTTTTCACTTGTTTTGAACGATTTCTGTTACTCAACTCAGTTGATGTTATACTGGGCAAATCCCCCCAAAATCTGAAATGTGAGTAACATACACACTGACTGTGAAGAAGAGAAAGATTATTTGTCCCCGAGAGGATACAAGATTCCTTATACTATTGTACTGCTCCCCATTGTGCACCATGCTTCACAAGGACACAGGGGCTATAAAAGCCACTATCAGTCTGTCCCCCACCTCCTGCTGTTGGTTGTCCCTATGAGTCTTCCCCACTGGGCTAAATCATTTAGTTCCAATTCAAGTGACACCTCTCATTGATCACTCCAGTGGGACTGCTTCTGAAATGTTGATTTAACCTGGTGGAAAAGATGGGCCAAGTATATCTGGAGGAAAAAAAGTGGAGGAGGCTTTTGAAAACAACACACTTCCTAGTTTTCCTTAGCACTTTAGCAGCCATGCCTGTTCCTTCATATTCCTAACCTTGTGCCTTTTGAACAAACATTTGCTGATCTGTCAGGTGATGCCAACTTGAAGAGGAGAAGGGCAAGTAAAACACCAGTTGAATGCCATTGCATGAAACACCTGTTTATTTCTGCCCTGGCAGTGTTTGCATTCTCCCAAGAGAATCTCAAAGCAGCTGTCTTCCAAGTTGTCATACACTGCTTGGATTTTAAACCTGGAGAACTGAGATTAATGAAAAGTACTTTTGCCGCTAAAAATACCTTTCCCAAAGCAGTCATTTTCTAACCCACAACTGTTTAGAATGGCATCGTTTAACAATGTTTATAAGTCATAAAACATGTATTGGGTTGATGTATGAGTTTGTATCTTTGGAGGAACTAGAATTGCAAACAAAAAAATGCAGGGAGAGAGAAAAGAAAAACGTTCTAACAGATGTGTTCACTACTAAATAGAACACACAACATGTGCTGCAAAATAAAAGAACCATTTGGCAACATAAAATATCTTGGCATCTGTGTTAGATTTGTAACCACAGTAAAATATTGATATGGACCATAAAATTCAAGTTCTATATTCCTGTGCCTCTGGGTGACTCGGCTTTGAAAGACTTTTTGTACTGTGGCATCATTCTTGTTCATCAGAGACATTTTATTACAAATCTGCATTATGACATTGAATGAATGGCTCATTTTCATAAAGCTGGTACAAAAAAGGGGACCATCTATTAATTCTAAAGCAAGATATAAATTTGACAAAGGAACAGAGGAAACATAACATGACTTAGACTCATTGGTAGTAATGTGCACTCTGGGAAATGTATCCAATTAAAGGTCACTGAATCCTGAAGTTGTTTTCATATTTGGCAATATAGAGTTGACTCTTTTCAGAAGAACTGACTTGGTAAAACATATTATCTATAAAATAATATAATACATGACATTTAATCAAATAGGCAGGTATATCAAAACATGTTCATCTACTAAGTAGTATAGTATATATTTAATAAAATATTATTAATTATGTCAGGTACTTGCAAATGTCCACTCGTACCTATTTTAACAATTTATAAGTGTGATATTGTGATATTAAGGAAATATACATTTGCACTCTCTACCTGGTTCCTGATACACAACCCCTAAAGTCCTTGGAATCCTCAGAGTGATAAGGATTTTGTAGATACTAATGAGATGCTTTGTGACTGAGGACACCTAAATAGCTTCAGAATGAGACTTGTCACCAGAAAGACAGAAACATGTTAAAGAAAGCATCTGAACTTTTGGCCAAATTGCATAGGAGGGAGACTTAAGACTGAGTTAATCACCAATAGCTAAGGATTTAATAAATTTTTTCTCAGTAAAAGAGATTCCATAAAAGCCCCCAAGGACAGATTTGGAGGGCTTGTTCCAAATGGGCTGCAGGACATGTTCATGTGCCCTATGAGTCAGCATACCCCAGAAAGGACGTAGAAACTCAGGGCTCCTTCCCCTATCTCACCCTATGCACGTGTCTCCTCCAACTGAGTGCTCTGTAGTATCTCATAAAATTACAAACAAGCATGTTTTCCTTAGTTACGTGAACCACCCCAACCAATTATTGGAGCTTAGGGAGGGAAACACAAAAACCTCAAATTAAGTTCAGTTCATTAGAAATATAGGTTACAACTTGAGTTTTTGATTGGCTTCAAGAGGGGCAGTCTTTTGGGACCAGTTCCTCAGCCTGTAGGATTTGACACTATCTCCATGGAGATACTACTAGAATGAATTAACTTGTATGATATAAAATTGCTTTTAACTGGAGGATCATTTGGTGTGAATCAAAAAGCCCCATGCATCTGATTTCATAAATGTCTTGTTGAACCGTATATGCAAAAAGCAAAAGGAAAAAAAATTCTGTCAATAAATATAATATTAAAAATACATACACAATAGACTGAAACAGTGAAAACATACTTCATGACAACAAAGATGCATATAAATGTATATCATTTCTTAGATAAATTATCTATTCCACACATGAATGTAACCCCTCTAAACTCCTTTAACTTCTTCCTCTGATAGCTAACTCTAAATATAAAATATCTTTATGGTGCAATTTTCCATCCTATCAATTTTAGATACTATTAACTTCCTAATATGAAAGATGAACATTTAGTGTTTGTGTCTCCACAACAATCATATGACAATTATAAGTTAAATAATGAGCAGTTATAGTCACTTTTCTACCAAGCAATACTCATGTAATACCAGAGTTGTAAAGCCACACTGCTATACTGATTTGCTCAGAATGAACTAATAATCATCTCTTCATTTGTGATATGATTTGCTCCTATCAGTTATTCCTCCCAAACTGCAGGAAGCCCATGCATGTACCTGGAAAATTTTATCAAGAACTTTGCAAATGTCTACTTCCCTACTCCAATCTGCCCTCCTGGGCTGAGCTATCCTTCTTGATGTGGACTGCTCTTAACCTATACTTCCTAGTTCCCTTCCTTTTCTCATTGTAGTTTTTCCCCTAAATGTGGCTTCCTCTTTTCTTGGCAAGTGATTTCACCATTCTTACGTGTTGCTATGTTGATTCTTGAATCCTCTTGCTGCTTATTAGATCTTTTCTTCATTCTGTTGGAACACATTTTCTTGCATCTGCTTGAAAAACGGTGTAGGAGAGACAATCACATTTTGAAACATTGCACATTTCAGAATGTATCTCCATTTCTCCCTTCCTTGGATTGACATTTTGACTAAGCGGTGAAGCCTAAATTGAAAATTATTGTCATCATCTCCTTTGGCATTTTGAAAACGTTGCTCCGTGACTTTCAGATTATCTTTCAGATTTCCTTTTAAAAATTCAACATCATAGTACTTTCTAAGTTTTTAAAAGATCTCTGTCTCAAGTAAAATTTTGTGATAGTATAATTGTTGCAGGAGTATTTTATCATTCACTGTTCTGATCTATGATAAATTTTTTAATATAGAAAACTATCCAAACTTTGAGTATATTTTCTTGCATTCCATTTTGTCTTACAGACATTCTGAAAACAGAGAATAGAATTAATAGACTCTTAAAATTTTATTTATGTGATATTTAACACCATGGATTATTTCCAGGTTTTGGTGGTGGTGTTTTCTTTTTGCTTTTGTTTTTTGTTTTTTTGACTTTTTATCTTCCTCCTTGGATATTATTTCAATTCTTTCTTCCAACACTTCTTTTTTTCTTAGTATTTGTTTTATGTCAATTTTAATTTGTAAGAGCTTTTAAAAATTATGCTTTGATTCTCCCTTTTAGAACTTGCTTCTTAGATTACATGTTTAATAATTTCTCCTAACCACCAAAAAATATTAGCTGTTTGGTTTTATAACATTTTCTCAATATCTTCATTATTTCTGTTTTCTCTGAATACATTTTCTATTGTTGTTATTTATTTGCCTGTGTTTATCATTGGTGACTTTATGCATGTGGTGGCCAGATGCTGGGTTTATATTTAGTGGGAAACCAGGGAATTAGGCAGGACTTGTGTACTAGTGGATTCTACTGCCAGGAAGAAAGAAATGTTACTCTACCATACTTATTTTTCTTTATTGCATTTTCATTAGGAGAGTCACACTTAACAACAGTACATTCTTTTGTTTCATTTTTAGTTCTAAGAAATTGGAACACTATATTCAATAGAACATTACATCTAGACTTTTTACAAAAATAATAGGAGGAAAATTGTAGAGAACATTGGCTAATTCAACTGTCACAATTTATCCTCAAATCAATTAGTTCTTTTTTTTTTTTTTTACTGGGGTATGGACTCATGACCTCATGCTTGCCAGGCAGACACATAAGCCACAGAGCTAAACCCCTAGCCCCAGTTGGTCCTATTTAAATAGTGCGCTTATTCTAAACACAGCAGAAGTGTTTAAGAGTGACAAAACAAAATGAAAAACTCTCCAAAATAATTTTCTTATGTTAAATATAATTAGAATTCATGCATAAAGTTTCACTATCAAGGTAATGAATGAAAATATACAGACACAGCAACACACATTGCCAGGGAAAGCTCATTGGCAGCAACAGTTTAAATAAAAGGAAGGCACTGTAGCTTTAGAATTAAATTAGCAAAATATATACAAAATGTACGGGAAGCCATTCCTTCAAGTAAACTACAGTTTTCCTATCAAAGAACATATAACTAAGTTTTAAAATATACAGGGTTCCTGTCAGGTAACTTTATTATCTCAAGGAAGTAGATCTAAACTATATTTGAAACACTGCAAGAATGTGTAAACATTGCATTAACCACTGTCTAGAGAAAGATAATGTGAACAAAAGAAGTGGTTCCCTTGAGTAACAAACAAATTATGTTGGCAGAAGATGTCTGCTCTAGGGTACCAAAGTGGAGGGAATTGATAAGATAGATATCAGCATTTGGAGGAAACTTTGCCTTCTAGCTTAAGAAAGTCAAGCCCAAACCTTAAAATATTTCCATATTATACCATTTTCTGAAATTCATTTCCCATTTGGATATGTCTGTATAATTATTCTGCTGTAACTATGAAGGTGTCAGGGAGATCCTACCATGTTGAATTACCTGCCCAGAGGTAGTGACTACCCTGTTTCTAGGTTTTCTGTACCACAGCTGATTCTAAGACAAAACATTAAATGAGACCTTAGTACATACAGTTCTAGTGAAATCAGTAAAGAAATGTTCAACTAGATTTATCTGTTGATTAGGTCCAAAGGATATGTTTTACTGGGTGTGCCCCACACTGTTTATTATTATCTCTTTTGTCACAAAGCAGAACCCAAGTTTCCAGAGGTCAAGAAAGGGTGCGATAAGTGCTTCAGAATGCGTAGGAATTCCTCTCAAAGGCAGAGTTTCTTATTATTTTTTGTTCCTTTGTACTTAACTTTTCCCTGGGCAACTGGCAGTGGGAATACACACACTTTTCAGTAGATTTCTTTAATATTTATTCACAAGGCTTTGCTCTTTTCCTGTGGTCTCAAAAGAGAGACTTTTCAGAAGACCATCTAGTAATCCAAACCAAATATGTGTAATAGCATAGAGAAGTCATTTTTAAAAATAGGACACATCATCAGTAGTGTTCCCCACTGTGTTTTTCATTGACTGATCATAAGAAATAACCTTTGAATAAAAAGCATGTTTCTTACATTTATGCTGCAGAAAGCGATTTTCTTTTCTATAAGCATTTTGCTGCACAATGAGGGCAATATTGAAAATGCCATAGTAAGCAGCAAATCAACAAGATAATTTAGTTTTACTTGAATATTTATAAGCTATTTCATCTTTTTGGATTTTGCTGTCATCCTTCATTAATTTGTTTAGAAAAAAAATAGCTTCCTATAAATTGAAAACACTGACAAAATTGGGTTCTTTTCCTGCCAAACTGATGACTATATATTGGGTCATAGTGACCAGAGAAAGATGATGTCACATTAGACAATTTGAAATACAGTCTGTTTTCCCTAGTGGTCGTGAAAACCATAAATCGCATCCATCAGATTTTATCAAAAGAAGAGATGATATAGAAGAAACCACCCTTGGTTAATACAAAAGAAAGTTCTATTATCATCTCAGAATAATTAAGATATACACTAACGTCTGCCAATTAAAGTGAAAATACCTAGGTTATCTAACAGAAAAAAAATGAGATACATAAACTGCATTTGTGATGGATATTAAATAAGGGATACTGTTCCAAAATTATTTTCACATAATATCTGCATTCCAATCCATTTATTGGCAGAAAAGGAGCCATGATGGTAATAGCAATCATTCCTCCATCCATCCCCACATACTATGGAAATGCACCTCACTAAGACTCAAGGCCTATGTATCCTCAGTAAAGACGACAGAACCATGAATTGTAAATTGTTAAATCAGACTGTCATATAGGGTATTTCTGCCTGTGAGGCTCATTCTTCTTAGGGATCCACTAAATCTGACAGCAGGGTGACAATTAACACGATCTGTGATACACTGACACCTATCCATTAAGAGTTGTTCTGGAACCATAAATTCACTCTATTGAGGGTATAGAATGAGAAGTAATTGTTATATAGTAATAGCTTCCAGCTGCTATTGCTCAGGGCCAGTTTTAGATTAACAGTGAGGAACTAAAAAGCCTTAGGTACTTTTACAAATTCCAGCAAAATACTTTCCTTAGTTTAGTATATAGTGGTGCATGAGAATAGAGATTATTTGCCTACATAAGGCTTTTATCTAAAATATATATGGTTCTTGTTGTTGTCTTTGTAAATTATAGGCATTTATTTAAAATATTTAGAATTCAAAAATTTTTGGAATCATATTCTCTTAATGATAACTACTTCAAAATAAACATAGTTGTTTTCAATTTTTAAAATTACTTCATCCATACATCTGAGCACTCTTTCTTGTCATAAGCCCTTTATGATTTTAAAGTTTATTAACCTTTACTTAGTTTACATAACCACCACAATCAGAATACAAAAAAAATTATCTTTCACAGGATTTTATTATCCTGAAACTTTGTGTTCAAATTTGTTTCACTCCATACTTTAGAATCACATTTTTTCTTATAGCTTTGATTTTTCTAGAACTTCATATAAATGAATTCATATAGTGTATAACCTTTTAAGTCTGGCCTCTTTCATTCAGCATAATAAATTTGAGATTCTTCATGTTATCTGTGTATCAATAATTCAGTCTTCTTTACTTCTCAGTAATATACTACTGTATGGGAAAAATCACAATTTGTTAATTTAAACAGAACAATTTGGTGATTCATTACTAGAGACTTACGAATAATGCCACTATACACATATAAATTTTTTTGGTTAGAAGTCTAAAAGTAAGAATTATGGGTCATGTATGTATGGAGTGCTATCTGCTTATTTTTACTTAGAGTTCAATGGATGGATAAATTTTATAACTACACATAATGAATATATCAGTATTTATTATTAAACATATATTATGTTCCCAACAATCTTAGGCATTGAGGATGCAGAGACAAATAGTTCATTGAAAGAACACATGGATGCTTAGAAGAAAGCAATGTATTAGCTTTCCAGGATGACGATAAGAAAGTAAGTACTTTAGCCACTCCAAATGGGGTGACTAAAGTAACAGAAACGCATCTTTTCCAGTTTTGGAAACTAGAATCCATCATCACAGCAATAGCAGGGCCATGCTTTCTGTTAAGACTCAGGTAGAATTCTTCCCCATCTGTTTATAACTTGATCTTTGGTTCTCTTTAGCTTTCAGCCCAAAACACTTTAATCTTTTCCTCCATCTTCACATGATGTTCCCGCTAACTTCCTTTGTCTTCTTTAATATCCCTCATACTGGTTTAAGGCCTCAACTTACTCAGATATGATACAATCTTAATTTATTATGGATTTAATGACTATTTCTAAATAAGTCTCATTCTGGGGTCCTGAAGGTTAAGACCTCTTTACACCTTTATGTGTATCACACCTCAACTTATATAAAATAGAGATAAAAATGTAGTACATGCTAGTATTTGGCCAGGCATCATTCTAAGTGTAGAAGATAGAGTGGTCAGCAGATTAGGTGTTATGGCTTGTATCTAGATGTTCCCCCAAAAGCCTCATGTGCTCATAGGTGGGGCTTTTCTGAGCTGTTTGAATGTAGGACATGATACTGGGATCAAGGGTTTGTGGTACTAAATTGCTCCAGTGAGGGAATTAGCATAGTGCTATATGTGGCTGAATGGATTTACTTTAAACTGAAGGCCCAGTCTGGGTATGAGAGACACCACCCAAAGTGCTTGCAGCCTGTATGGAATAAAAGGAAAAGGTAGGCTCCTTGCATCACTGCCTTGCTTACTATCTGCCTGCCACACCATGAATTGCTTCTCCTCTGCCATGCCACCATGCCTTGGAGCCACCAGTTGTGGACTGAAAACTCCACAAACTGTGAACTTAAATAAATCTTTCCTCCTTTAACTTGTAGGTGTCACATGTTTTGTCTTAGCAAGGAGAAAATTAACTAAGACAGAATTTGGCACAATAGAAGTTAGGTTGTTGCTTTGACTGTACTTAACCATGTGGTTCAGGAGCCTTTTGAACTGGCTTGAGGAAAGATTTAAGAAATTTTTGGAGATGCTGGCTGAAGAAACTGTCTTAGAATGCTGTAAACTGAACTTGATGGGAGATCATGGTCATAGCTCAGAAAACCAGAATGCTGATAGAATTGCATACAGTAAACAGACTTATAAGGCTTCAGTGAGGAACAAGGATTGTACTGGCTATTGAACTCCATACCACGAGTATTATGCTTTGGAAGAAAGTTTGTCTGAACTTTTTTAAGGTCTCAACTTAGTCAAATATGATACAAACTTAATTTATTATGTATTTAATGACATTATTTGTAAATAAGCTCTCATTCTGAGAGTCTTTGCCTAAGACTGAGATTAAGGGCAATGGACTAAGTAACCTTGTAGAAGAAATTTCCAGGGAGTCTACTTTTAAGGTGGTGGCATGGCTACTATTGGCATGACTACTTTTAAACACCTGCACCTCGAGAATCAAGAGCAAATAGTCCAAAACAATGATATAATACATTTTTACTTGGGACAGAAAAAAAGAAGTACAGTAAAGTTGTAGGCTACAAAGATGAAAGAGAGGAGAACTTGGTGGCTGAAAAGACTAGGAATAAAAGAGGCCAAGTATTTCAGAAGAAGACAATACAAAATTTGGCCAAAAGACATAACAAGGGCCAGCAGGACTCCACTCTTTGCAGCCACAAAATCAAAAAAGTGAAAAATTTGTTCTGAGAAGACAACTACAAGGCACCGTGTTCCTGAATGATGGTGGCTTAGAGAATTTATCCCTTGGGATTGGGCTTGAGGAGCTCAGCAATGCAGGCATTCAACTCCTACAACTAAGAGAAAAGGAAGCCAAGATGCTTCAGCTGGTGACAGACCTTGGCATCAACCACATGGCGTTGTTTTTAGATGCATGCAAAATGTAAGAGTGGTGGGGTCAAGGAGGATTCCACCTCCTTTAGAAGAAAAGCCTGTGAGTTCAGACAGTGTGTCCTTGAGTGCGCAGTGTATGAAACTGTGAACATAAATTCAAATGTGCTGAAGAGAAGCCAAGACTATACAACATCTGAATAAAAGCACATGGAATGAGCAATGCTAGCCCAAAAGCAAGGCCACAAGGGTATAACCATGGTAGTGCCATAGGGTGAATCTACTGAAGTCCTTTGGAGTTGATCCTTTGCTACCTACTGCCTGAAGTGTCAGACACTGAACTATAGGATCTAATGTTTGTCCAACTGGAATTTAATCTTGCTATGGTTCCATTCCTTTATATCCCCCTATTTGAACATTATGGAATGAGAATGTCCATCTTGTGTCATTATATGTTGGAAGTGTTTAATTTTCTTTTCATTCATAGGGGTTTGCAAGTAAAACTTTACTTAAATTTAAAACTTTGGATTTGAATTTTTCAGCAATGCTGAAACTGTTAGGACTTTGGAAACTCCTAGACTATATAATCTTTGCATAAAATGGTGTGAATGAGTCTTTTAGCATCCTTTGGTGGAATGTTATAGCTTGTATCCATTTTTGCCTCAATAGTCTCATCCACACATAGGAGGGGATTTTCATGGGTTGCTGGTTTTGGGGGTATGTGATATTGGGGTTAAGGATGTGTGATAACTAAATGGACTTAGCATAGAACCACATGTGGACAATGGAAGCCCCACTTGGATAAGGGTGGTTCCCATCAAAAAGGATATAGTGTGGTTGGAATGTAAGAGGAGAGAAAAGGCGACTTGCTGCTTCTTCCCCACTGCTTGGTTTTAGGGACCATGAATAGTGAATTGACATATTATGTTCTAGACTGTCCTTGCCCTGCCTGCCTCTTGGCTTTGGAATGCAGAAATCACCTTCCCCTTTGTCAATGAGATTAGCACCATTGTGTAGGGATGAACCTTGGCTTATTCACTTTATAATGTTAAATGTACCCATTCTATAAGTGCCTCTATGCTGTTACAGGAAAAACACTGTACCCCTTTCTCTACATTGGCTAATGAAATGCTATGTAGCTGGTCCTTTTGCTCCTGGAGAGCAACTGGTGGCCCCAGATCCTTGCTATGCACCCCTCGATTTTGCTTTTTCATTCTTTCCTTTCTTGCCTATGCAGTAACCGAGGTAGGAGATTGGAGTCCACTGAAGGAGTCTCCAATAACTGGCAACCATGAAAAGGGTCACTAACACAACGTGCTGATATCTCCTATCTACTTGCTGTGGGTTGTTTCTCCTCTGCCATGCCATGCTGCCATAGAATCAGTTGACTATGGACTGAAACCTTGGCCTAAATAAACCTTCCTTGATTAACTTTTGAGTGTTGGATGTTTTGTCTTAGAATTCAGAAAAGACTAACACATTAAAGTTCTGGGTCTTATCAACTACAGCCTAGAGTACAAGCCAGATTGTGATACAAAATGATGAAAAATCTATTTATAAAACTATAGTCTTTTTAGAAGAAAGACAAAGTGCTTTGAAAATTACTAAGTGTCTAACTTGGTCTAGATTTAAGAAAGACTTCTCTATATAAGTAACATTTAAGGTAAATCTATAGGACCAAATGACATAAGGCATACAAAGAGAGATGATAGAGTGTGTTACACAGAGAAAAATCCATGTAGAATGAACTGTACCTTAGAAAGGCTATCATGTTCTAGAAATTCCATTCCAGAAGTATGGCAGATGATGGCCATAGATGAAGGACACAACACTGTCAGAAAGAGTGTTCAGATCTCCAGGGTAAGCCAGGATAAACAGAGTTCTTTTTCCTATCCAGAAGACCAATAAGATTTGGGGTATGGACATTTGGTTTGGGGTACAGAATGTACTAGGAGCTCCATTTGTAAAATACAGAGCATAAAATGTCTGGAGACTATTCAAGTTCTTGTACTAGTAGTAGTTAGTTTTAAGATTCTACGGCATAAAGAAGTGTCTGAGTTGACACAAATATTGGAGTCATCAACATAAATGGCAATATAACTTAGAAAATGAATGAAATTATCTAAGGAAGGACGTTAGAGTTAGAGGAATTCAAACTGAGCCCTGAGGATCTTCATCGTTAGAAAGTTCAGGCAGAGGGGAAGTGCTAGGTAAGGCACTGATGGAAACTGACAATTTTTTGCTGACAGATACGTCTCCAGCAGTAGGGTTGGCGAGGAAGCTGATGGCAGATGATGGATACAGTGGAAACAGCAAAAATAAAGGGAAAAACTCTAATAGTTAAATTCAGAATATAACAACAAATTAGTTTGTTTGATGAATATTATATAAGAATTGACTAGTGAGAGGAAAACCTTTAAAGGAAGGTAGGGCTCAGATCAAGGAAATCTTTGACCCAAATGCTTGATTTTTTTTTTATCTAATCTGTATCATTTAAAGAAAATTACTTTAGAACAGAGTGTTAAAAGAACTGGCCCTATAATCAATCCCTGGGGCAGGGGAGTTAATTTGGACCATTATAAGAGTGTGGTTAATTTCAGTAGTGTAGGTCCTCCTGTAAATATACTTTTTTAGGGGTAGATAAGAGATGCCTTCTTCCTATGCAAATGAGACATTGTTATTTACTCACAATAAAATTGCTTTATAAATGATGGCATAAATTTGGCTTTTCTTCCCCTAATAATACAAATTTCTTGAAAAGCAATCTTGGATAAAAACTGAATTTAAGAATCTTTTTAAAAACAAACATTGCAATCAACTGGCAGTTTAATTTCTGACACAACACATAATTTCTTTTTCCCTAAGGTGTGGTTTTCCTGTTCCATTGAGCCAGTGTAGGCCACCATGGAAATCGGTCAAGAGTTGGAATTGACTCAGTACCCAGCACAGTGGCCAGAGACATTAGCTACAGTGGCAACCTAATTGTAATGTAATTCCAGAAATATACACAGTTAGTGCTGAACACAATTTAGGGTTCCCTGCCTAGAGTTTCAGGAAAACCATGCTGTTATTGTAATGAACCTACTGCTTTGCTGCTCCAGTTTTACTCCTTAGTTTTATTACTCTGGATGAGTTCCTTGTTCTTTTTTAAACTACTTTAAAAGAAAGAATGATAATGATTCTGCATGCTACTACCAAATTACTGGGGAAGAAGATTTCATAAATGTTAACTATTACTAATGATTTCCTATCTTACGGCTATGTATTTTACATGGATTATATAATTTTATCTGTTTAACACTATTATAGATGGGTACTATTGTTAACTCCAAATATAAATAATTATTTACATAATTTTTATTAAAGTCATTTAACTTTTGTGAAGAGACAGGAGGACTTAGGCCAAGATCAGTCTTCATCTAAAGTCTATAGTTGAAATATCCTCTAACATTCAACAGTTCCATGTTAATGTGCCTTCTTTGTGAAAGCAAATTCCCACAGGAAATTTCCTCTGGGTCAGGTACATTGTAGATCCAAACTCAAGTAATTATACAGAGAAGGGAAAAATGAAATAGGGAAAAGAATTTAAATGAAAAAAGAAGGCCAGGAGAAGAATAAAGAAGAAATAAAGTAAGAGTGGGAGGGAAGGAGTTAGGGAGGAAGGAAGAAAAAAAGGAGAAAGAAGGTTCTTCATTTTCAATGGTTTGATGATAGAGATGTATGGCAAAATAAAAAAGATAATATTCTTTAAAATGTCTAACATTTTAAATTACTGATTTATATTACTGCTGGGGTATGCATCTAGTATGAGAGAACATATGGTATGAAGTATAGCATAGATTTGACTCTTGGTTCCACTATTCCTAGCTGTGTGATATTTCACAGTTGCTTAAATTGAAGATTCTACTTACATATACAGAATCTGCTGACATATAGATTATAGCTTCGTGCATTTTTCTGAGATTGCTCAGTAAGAAAAATGTCTTAATTCTCTCACTCTGGGATCACAGATAACTGCCTACACTTCCTTCCTTCTTTATCTGACATCACATGGGTTTCCCTGTTTGTCCTTGCTCTTCTATTCTACATGCTGAGGAACAGCTTTCCTCATTAAGGATTAGAAACAAACGTTTTTAATTTAAAGAGATAGGTATTATGGTCCCTGTTATATAAATGTAGAAACTGAGACCTAGGTTCTTACAGAAAACTCAGAATACAAACCAAAACAAAAAATGGTTACATTTTTTATTCCATTGTATTACATGATTTCAGAACTTTGCCCAAAATCATTCTATTGCTTAGTTCCATCCCTTCTTTGCCCCAAGTTTTAAACATTGCATACAAATTGCTTTTGGAAATATTCTTTAATTAAATCAAGTATACATTGAATGCTTATATTTGGAGTCTACTATATATTCTGTGATGATTACAGGTAAGAAAATCAAGGCACAACGAAGTAAACCATGTTTACTAATACTTGTCACATGGCTGAATCAATTAAGACAAATAACAGAGGCTCAGAATGTAGAGCATTTCAAAATAGCAACTATTTTACCAACAACATATCAGCTCTCCACACTAAACCTAGGGATACATATATCTCCTTTCATGCCCGTAAGACTCTTGCAAAACAGAGAGAATATTTTATTTTTATACCTATTTTTGAGATAAGACTAATAAAGTTCAGAGAAAGAGAAGCACCTTAGATCCAGTATCAATCCTCTCATACCCACACTTAGCTACTTACATCCCACTCCAGCATGGGTCTCAAAGAACAAATTCCCAAGGCTGTCGGCAAGCCAGTTTGAAACTACCGCACTCCATCACACTCAAGAAATTGCTCTGGCAGGAGCTCTGTCATCTTACAGCACAATCTAAAGAGCTCAGCAGCTCAGGATGAAAAACTCAGTCACTTCCATCCATCACTGATGAAAGGCAGGAAAACAATTGGATGGCTGTCCTGAGCACCTTGGTCTCCACCAACTCACTCTATTTGATGTTATTACTAATGGAAGAAAGGAGAGTAAATGCCCGACCGTGGATAATATCAACTGCACGAGCCGTGACAGATAAATGTAACTTTTATGAAGTTTATAGATTAACCATCAGGGAAAGTCTCCACTGTGTTTGCAGAAAGTTTTACAGTGGCATGCTGGATAACTGGGCAGTGTGCTAAGTAAAGCAAACTCCCATGCTCAAGGGAAGAGTTGCAGTTGATCTTTAATGCTCTGGTCAGAGGAGATCTTTGGTTCAAAGGATGAAGAATGGGATTCTATAGCATTTATGGCTTTCCTTTGCTAGGTATCTTCTGTTACTGCAGGCAAAGCCTTCATTGATCTCTTCTCCAACTCTTATTTATTCTCTCTTTTTAACTTCAGCAAAAGAGGAAGAGAAAGGGTTCAGATACTTTGTCATTCTCCCAGTACTTCTGTACAGTATAGCACTTTCTAAACAAGAAAATCAGCACTGCCATCAATGGAAAATGTGTGTTCCAAATGGAGAGTGTACAAAAAAAAAGAGACAGAGGAATACTTACAGCAAGGACAGGCTTTATTGAGATAAAGACCTGAGAGGGGACTCGGGCTCCTAAGAGCCAGAAAAGCAATTCTCTTACAAAGCAGGGGCTCTATACGAGGTAGAAGAGAATGAGGAAGTGGGAAACTATTTTGGAATCAGGTCATCTGTGATTGCTAGTCCCGGTCAGATTTTCACATAGTTCCTTGTTCATTTGAAACTGAGGGTCCCTTGGTCTTGAATGCTCTGCTCGATAAACAAGACTTAGGTCAGGGTAATGAGGCATATTTTTATTTATTTGTGAGACTAAAAAGATATGGGGAAGGATCGGAACTCATGAAAAGATGTTTATGGGATTTTTTTCTCCCAATGGATAGTATTTTGATAAGAATTTTTAAAAATTTAAGCATCCATGGTATTTTTTTTTCATTGTCCCTCATTCAGTTTCCAGAAGCACAGCAAACCTCTTTATGTCCATGACTAAACCCTCATTTCGAGGTTTGTGTCTTTCTTCTTTTCTCTCTCAACTTCTTCAGTTGTAGGGAGGAACGTCTTTGAAACAGGACAATCTGACGAGATAAGCCTCTGGCAGTAGAAAAGCCCATGTTCTGACCCCAGTTCTATCATTTTTTAGCTGTGTAACCTGGGCTGAGATTCATGCCATTGATTGATAGCACCAGTTCTTACTTCCTAAGACTGTTATGAGAGGTAATGAGTACTAACTAATCACTTAGTGCATCAAAAACAGTCAGTAAAGCATAATAATTATTGAAAGTTATTAAACTATAATAAGTCCTACAGATTGTGTATCCCTTCCTTGAAATACTTAGCACCAGAAGTGTCTGTTTTTTGAGTTTTTCAAATTTTGAAATACTTTTTCAGACTTTTCTGGTTGAGTATCCCTAACCTGAAAATTCAAAATCTCAAGTGCTACAAAATCTTTTTTAATGACATGTCAGCACTCAAAATTTTTCAGTATCTTTACAGTACCTTTGGTTTGGATTTTGGATTAGAGATGCTCGCTCTGTAATAAAATGGCAGCTCAAAATTTATATATGCTTCTCCCCTAAGTACCTTCCCTGATTAAATGACAGATTGGTTTAGTTATCTTTCACTGTGCCTGTCTAGTATCTGAGAGTTACCTTTGTCACTAAATTATCATAGACAGTTTTTAAATATCTCTTCTTCTACATCTTATGTATTTAAGTCAAGAATTATACTATTAATGTTGTATGCTGTGTCAGTATAAAATGAATGGTTAATGACATTGCTTTCTTTGCTTTCTTCCAACGTATCAGTTATTATAAGGAGTAGTAGTTGACTGTGTCCAAGCACAAATGTGTCAAAGGTGCATGCATAGATTATACATGGACTCAAGAGATCATTGTCCATATGTACAAAGATTAAAGGACCAATAGTTTCAACATGTTATAGCACACTGTATGATTGATGCCCAGAGAGCCACAGGAATATAAAGAAAACAATAAAGCAGCTGAGGGTGACAAAGTAGCATGAAAGGAATCACAGGGATCATCTGGTGGAAGCTACATACAAGTGGATCTTGGAAAGTGAGTAGTTATTTAAACAAGTACAGAAAAGGAGAGGGTTTAGTCTTAGAGGCAAAGGTAGGATATCACTGAAGGGAATATAAATACAAATAGCATAGTGAATTTGGGAGCATCACACTGTGTATTCCCAGCATAAATAAATGAATAATTGTGTTGCTACCATAAATGACAAGGCAGTGGTCTAAGGTGAGCCTTCAAAAAAAGCAGAGGCCAGGTCAGAGGGGACTTGGAAAGTCTTGATTGTAAATGCCGCTGCCTGGAAATACAATGAGAAATAGTTGTGAAACAACTCACCCAATAGTCCTGACCCACCTCCTTAATATGAGAGGGTGACTTATATATTAAAATCCTCCTCCTAAAGTGGCATAGATAGCATTCAGCATGGAAAATAATTGAAGTGTTGGTATTCAAAGTGCAATTTCCATCACACACACACACACACACACACAAACTTTACAGGTCAGAGTCACAAAGCAGAGGAAATCACAAAGTGCACAGATAGCAAATTGCTCTGGCAGGCAGAGAAAATGGAGCATGAAGTTGGAATTGTTGCTAACCTGTCACAAAGTACATGACTGGGAAGAAAACTTAGCTAGGGTGAGGTTATATGAGAATGTCAGCACTTAGTAATGAAAATGAAACTAGCATGGTCCAAACTAGCATCCCTGCGAACCCCAATTAAGGAAGTGTGAACTCCATTTGTTTAATGTGCAGGTTTCATTTGCAATTAGAGATGTGAACTGAATCCTCAGATTTAATTGTTATGATGAATATGACTGGAGTAAGCTTGTCTTCCACATTGGCTCTGCCTAAAATACCTTATATAGGCCTGTTAGTGAAGATTTAAAGGCACATTTTAAAATGTATTATCTGTCTGCTTGGTTCAGTAGCATCAATAAATATTTATTTATCTACAACATTTTTCCTAATTAGTACTATGAGGCTAAAAGTTCTTAGAAATTGTACAAGCAAAATTAGAGTCATAGAGTACACCTGATTGGCCAACTATTTCTATAGTTATAAAATTCAACCAGTTTCCAGCAACTATTTTATGATATGAGACTTGTTCTGTGCAAATATTTATTTTACAATGATTAAGGGAAAAATGAACATAAAGTTATGAATTAGATCTTAGTTTTCCTGGGAATTCTGAGGCCTAGAGAAGCTGTGTAATTCTGGTCTTTAGCAGGTGGCTAAATACAGGTAGAGATGCAACTTGAGTGGAGATCTTTCTCGTCCAATTTAAATTTAGATCTGTTCTCCCAATATGCAGAATATGATGGTACTATGGCAAATCCCAAAAATAAAATTTGGGAAAGACCCATTCTGAGACTGGTTATGCCAACAACACATTTCTCAGCATATTGACTTTGAGAAAACCTTCAGCTACTGTGCAAGTCTAAGTGCAAACTAGACTCCAAGGGTAAGAGCTACCAATCCACCTGTAGCATAAGATGCCTCCCTAGACAATATACTTCAATATTTTAGTTGCCCAGGTAACAGTTCTTATTCCAGTTTTGGTCACTTCTATGTCTCAGAAACAGCTGATCATTGTGATGCATAGCTGGTCACTATGATACATATTGTAAGACCCAACCCCTTGTTGACAAAGCCATTCTGCCTCTATATTTTCCCCCTGCTTATCTCATATAAACACTAGACTATCAGAGATCAGGGTCTGATATTCTGGGAATGATCCCAATCAGTGCCTGTCAATGTAAATAAATCTGCCTCCAAATCCTTGGTGCTATTTCTTTGTTCCTGCTTACTGTTGCATCTGGTGCATCAGATGGGAAAATGGACCATTCTTTCATCACCATTTATGATGCTCACAGATGGAACAAGGGCCTGTCCAGGTCCGGATGGGAAAGCACACCTTCAAGATTTCTTCAGTTCTCTCGAAGGTCTAGAGGAGGATTCTTGGCTCCCTGCTCAAACAACTCACATTTGATCCCAAAGGGATCTGTCTGTATGTCTTCCTGTCTGCCTTCCTGATTAAAGTTAGATCCCTATGGCCACCCCTGTTAGTTTGCCTTTCAATCCTTCTCAGTTCTATCTCAGTTCTAGAGTTCAATCAACTCTCACTAGGCAGAATCACCCTCAAGGGAAGGAGGTTGGAAGGTTTAACCTCTGAGTGCCTCTTGAATAAATGTGTGAGTGGAATGGACAGCCTAAGCAACTGGCAGTTCCATCTATGTAACAAGACTGGGAAGCACTGGTCACAGTGACTGAATAGGCCCTCACCTGTGGTTCTGTGGAAATCAACATGGGGCATAACAGAGGCCAGGCACCCTCCTTAGCTAAGTCATACTTTAGACCCCTCAGGCATAAACAGGTGGGCATCTGGATGATCTCTCTCTCTCTCTCTCTCTCTCTCTCTCTCTGTCTCTCTCTCTCTTTCTCTGTCTCTCTCTCTGTCTCTGTCTCTCTCTCTGTCTCTCTCTCTCTGCCTCTCTCTCTCTCTCTCTCTCTCTCTCTCTCTGTCTGTCTCTCTCTCTCTCTAAGGGGCACCCATGCTTTGTCTGTATCACCAGAATACACATATAGGAAGTCAGAGATGGGACACAATGAGGCAAAATCCACTGTCCCTAACTGCAAAAGAAAGTGCTTTTATGGAGTTAAAAATGAAACCAAACTGCTTCTTGTGTCTCAAAGAAAACAAAACAAACAAACAAGCAAAAAAGAGGCCCATTCTTCCAGAAAATTCTACCTCAGACACTGTAGTTGCTGCCAACACCTGTAGCTTCATTCTTTACTCTCATCTATCGCCAACCAATTGAACTGGTTCCACTGAGCCTTTGCCTGCATTCAGCCAGACAGTCCCCCCACCCTGGAGACATGTATATCCTGATCAGATGTCATCATGTAATATCTACTTGACATGACTATCAACAATCCCTTCTGAGTTCCACATTTTGACCCAGGAAAATTGGATTGTCAGCCCTTCCGAATGAGTTGTGTCCTGTTTTGTCTGAATAGACGACAGACCACGCTGTATCAAACTGGGCCTCTGAAAGATATAGTCATTGTAAAAATTGGGGTAAACCTGTGATTTTCCTAGTAGACAATGAAATAGAACTCTCTGGTTTTTAATTTCCCTCTGTCAAAAAGTTACTGGGCCAAATGGGCAACTGGGATCCTTGCTTCTACCCTTTTCTGCCAGACACAAACTTACAGTCTGGGGGGACATCTCCTTTGCACCAAGCCAATTGGTCTCCTCTTGTTTAACTCTGCACTTTCAACTTTGACTCTTCCCCAACAGGAAGATGATACTTCATCAGTCTGAGACAGATAACCATGATCCTGGATATCTGAAAACTCTCCTCCTACAGCTTCAGACTAAAGACTCACCTTTAGTTTGGCTATCAATGGATGCTGCCTCTCTGCAATTCCCATTGTTGTCAGATGTCGTACGAAACACAAGCAGGCATCTAGCCACACATCAGCCCAATAGATTATTAATCACCTTGGTCAAGATCTCTGTGCTGTCAACAGCATAGTCATCATCTTACTTTTTGCAGTTCCCAACCCATACACATATTTGGACTGTTGCTTACTTGTCACAAGGGTTTGGACACTCTCACACTATTTTCAAGGAGGCCCTGACAACAGATTTGGTTGCTCTGAGACAACCTGTTTCTCTATTCCTTCCAGCTCCACAATTTTATCACTCTCTCTTTGGCCCTGAGGTTGGGTCATCAACCACCTACCTCTCATTGTGAAACTCCATGCTGGGGAAACCCCTACCTGCATCAGATACTATCCTGTTCCATGAAGGACTCAGCTAAAAATTCAATCACATAGCCAGAGGTTTCAAAACTGCAAAATGTTTATAGACTGTCCAACTGCTGCAATATGCCTCTTCTACCTGTAAAGACAGTTCACAATTTCCAAGGTGCCAATGCTGCCACAATTGCCCTCCACATACAATGTCTCAGTCTTCTGCCTTCCATAGCCTGCTGGCACAGCTGCCATGACCTAAAGAATGCCTTCTTCTCCCTTTGGTTGGCTTCTGTCAGTCAGACTGTCTTTGCTAAGATCCCAGTTCAGGACTCAAAAGTGAACAGACCTGGACTCAACCTCCCAAGGTTCAAAAATATATTTATTCTCCTTGGAGAGCATCACTGCACTTCTGATTGATGACACCTGAGCTGCCTGCTGGAAAGGCACAGAAGCTCTGCTGTTATATCTGACAGAAACTGGTTATAAGAAAAAAAATAGGGCAGATTTCTTGGATCTGCTGGCTTATATAAAATCTGAATCCTTAAGTTACTAAAAACAGTGATATTAACTTAGCCTGGCAGCCCCCAGGAGTGCCCAGTGGCCTACCTGAGCAAATGCTTAGATCTGCTTTCTAAGGGCTACCTCCCGCTTTGCTTCCATGCTTTGACAGTCACTGTACTCTTGATCAAGAAAGCCGGCAAACTTACCTTAGACCGAGACCTAACTGTCCAGTTGCCACATAGTGAACTGTTTTAAAAGTGGACACCCTGACAGATTCTGAGGACACTATATTTATGAATGGAAGTAGCTCTGCTAGAAACAAAGTCTGAAAGGCTAGATATGTTGTGGTCACTTTGGACAAAACTATTTGGACCAAGACTTTCTTGCAGGGATTATCTGCCCAGAAAACTGCTTTCTTCTGCTGTTTGGAAACCTGCCATGAATGATGCAAAATAATCTGGTCTGGAGGCCTAAACCTGCTCTGGAGATCTGATTGACTGAAAGAGCAACCCCACCCCCCAGACCTGCCCCACTGCACATTCTGCAAACTCAAGGCACTGCACTGACACCCACACCACTAAAGCCAGCTCAGACTTCAGCGTCTGTATCACCATTTCCAACCTCCCATTCCCTACTCATGTTAAGACAATAAAAGTTTGTAGGATCCTGCTGTAAAAATATCACCCCTTGATATGGCCAATGCTTGATCGTTGACAGTGACAACAAGCCTACATTTGTAAAACAATTAACTTAAAAATGTGATTAAATAAAAACTACATATGGCTTATAATCAGTTAAAAGGCCAGCTATATCTGTAGACATTTCTGCATATATATATATATATATTCTGCATATATATATTCTGCATATATATATTCTGCATATATATATATATATATATTCTGCATATATATACTGCATATATATATATATATGTGTATATATATATATGTACACACACACACATATATATATATATATATATATATATATATATATATATATGTGTAAAACCCAGGTACACATTAGTACTACAAGTTCAGAAATCCTGCCTTAGATCTGCTGGAAAATTGACCTGCACAGCTCCTCTGAGGCTCAAACTGAAGAGACAACATACTCAAAGCCTTGCTCTGGTCACTCTGGATGCTGACCAGTCCACACAGGTCTGAAGCCTGAGGACACCAATCACAGGACTGCTCCTTACCTATTCTCCTTGATTTTTGTGTCTTTTCAAGCTACTTACCCCAGTTCTTGCTTCCCTGCCCACTAAGAGCTACATATTTTTTGTCTTAAACTGTATAGCTGTTTGTGCCGAAGAGAATAGAACAATCAGTCAAACACCTGACCACGATTTGATAAGTATTCAAGATACACAGCACACTCTCCTAATCAGTTTAACTCCCTTGCTAACTTGCTAGAGTAAAGTCACAGAACAGGAAGGCTTAAATTATATATCTCCCTAAAAACAATTTGGGGAAAAATCTCTATAATAAGACAAACTGGGAAAGCTTATCAGGGCCCATCCTAGGATCACTGACAACACTAATGTTACTCCTTCTAGTTGGACCTTGTTTCAGAAGATCACATGTAATGTGCCCAGCAAGGATTTGCTGGAAAACTAAAAGATGGAAGAAATGTAGCAGAAGATGCCCCTCCCACCAGTATACTTCAGTTTGTTTGTTACCCAGGCAATACAGTTCCTGTTCCAGTTCTGGGAGATTCTGTCTCTTAGAAATGGCTGGTCTCTATGATGCATAGCTGGTTATTGTGATGCATGTGGTAAGGACCAATCCCCAGTTGACAAGCCATTCTGCTCCTGTACTTCCTGTTTGCTTATCCTCTATAAGCCTTGGACCCACCAGATATGAAGGCCTGATATTCTGGGTATGATCCTGATCGGTCTTCACACATGCGAATAAATGTGCTTCCAAATCCTGAGTGTCATTTTGGTGTTTGCTCTTGCATACCTAAGCCATCATCATCAATCACCTCAAACACTGCAATTACAGGTAAATTTCCTATATTGACTCCTATTCTCCTACCTTCATAAATCCCCTACAGAAGACACAGTGATTCACTTAAATTTTAGAACTAAGCATGACAAAGTTCTCTTTCTTATTTGATTGTGTTTTTAATACAACTTAGTTTTAGAGCAGTTTGACATTCAAAGCAAAATTTAGCAAAAAAGTTCAAAGAATTCTCATAAACTTCCTCCCCATACCCTATAAACATCTCTCCCTTGTGAATATCCTACTCCAGTGATATATTTGTTACTTTTGATGAATGGACACTGACACACATTTGTCAAAGTCGGGTATATACAAGTCACTTCACTATCAATGCTGCACATTCTATGGGTTTTGTCAACTGCATTAAAGTATGTATCTACTCTTCCATATCATACAGAGTAGGTTGCTGGCCCTGGAACTCTTCTGGGTCTATCTATGTATTTCTCCGTCCCCACTAATTCCTGTTAATTGCTAGTGTTTTACTGTCTTGATGAATCAGCTTTGTCTGTTTCAGAGCAACATATCTTTAAACTCACTCAGTACATGGCTTGCCTCTTTTTTAGATAGTCATTTCTTTATAGCTCTTAGTCTAAAGACCAAAATTCTTTATTAGTAGAGCTAAAAAGCCCTGCTATAAGATTTTATTTATCTCCTCCTTCACATTCATATGACAGAATTGTCTTCCTTTAGTGTCCTGTATGTTTTGTCTCTACAGGAGGTCATTGCACATGCTACTATCTCTATTATGGGAAAGTTAAGTCATATTCAGTATTGAGATCTAAGTTAGCTTGTCTCATTCTCCAAGAATGTGTTCTTCACCTAGCATTCTATGTCAGGGTTTGCATCATTTGCTTCCCTGACTCTGGCCTCCTTCCCTCACGTAACATAGGTAAGGTGGCTCTCTAATAAGACAATAGGTCCACACAGCAGGTATGTCTCTATCTTACCAACTGTTCCATCTCAGGCCTACCAGAGAATCCAAAATGTATTTGTGAATTAATGAATGACTGAATTTCAAAAATCAGAAATCTTTGCCTACAGAAAGAATTGAAGTAGAAGAATCTTTTTTTACACTAACAATTTGTGCACCATTAGGTACTAGCATTTTTGAATTTATTGTATTCCACAAATATTGAGTTATTCTTTCCCTAGGAAATGGGCTAAACATTGAAGATATGACAACGAGTAGGGATGATGCTGTCCTTGGCTATTGGTGTTTACATGGAGGGGTCTTCAGAGTTTTTTCTTTGCATTAAATTAAAGTTTTTGATTGAGAATACTATACATGCATAGCTGTAGTAAAAAGTTTTCTCATTTTCTCTGAAATAACATTTTACAAAACTATGCAAATATCACAACCAAAATATTGACAGTAACATTGAAATACAGTTTTAAACAAGTAGTTGTACTTGCATTGAGAATCAAAAAATAGGAAGTTTAGAGAACAAAAGATTTTCAGAACAGCGAGAACAGAAAAAGTAAAGTGGAGAGAGTCAACTTGTGTAGTCTAGACAACCATCCACGCTACTTTGTAGATACTCATAGACTATATGAAGTGTTTGGACTGCATCCAGTACACAGTGGAGAGAGATTGCAGGTTAAAAAAATGGATATTCAAGGCATCATACAGATGAAACCAATAACAAATATGCTAGATTCCTTTTACTGGGGTACACCAGATCTTGTTCAGAGAAAGTTATATGACACATATCCAGGCCTTAACTATCTGTACTCAGTGGGTCTTAAATGCTGCCATAGCTGATCTCTCTTTCTTTAAGAAAATAAAAGATAAACATGGTGGGAATTCAAGAAATGCACAGTACAACTTTCCACTTCTAATGTCATGGTATAAAGATCTCTGTGAGTAGCAGATGAACAAAAAATAGGAATCTCTGATAAGCTTCAACCTGTATTTGCTTAAATACCTCAGGAATACATTGTGTAAATTCTGTTGTTTTCTATCATTCACTAACTTTTGAACTTAATTCCTTGATTCATTCAAAGGAAATCCACAGCATCTCTTAGAGTAGAAAAGCCAATTTAAGGCAGTCTCTTAAAAAATAGATAAAACACATGGGTCAAATTTGGATCCATATGTGTGTCATTACCTACTTGCCCCAAGCCTTTTATAGAAAGGCTAAATTTATAGAAAAGGCTAAATTTATAGAAAAGTTTAAGCAACAGTGATCTAGCTATTTCTCTTTAGAAATGAGAAATAGCGTATATATGTCCACTATGCTATGAAAAAGATTCAGCTGAGAATACTAATCAGATATCAAAAGGAATAAAATACAAATACACGCTATAATAAACATAGAGTGGATAAACATTTAAAATGTGCTATATGAAGCTAACGTAACAGAACTCACAGTATACCATTCCACTTTTATGAAGTTTCCAGAAAAGCAAATATATAGAGACAGAAAATAAATTACTGTTGTTTAGGGACCAGCAATGCAAATGAAGACTAATGACAAACATGCACACATGATCCTGCTCAGAAGATTAAAATCTAAAACTGGATTATAGTGATATTTGGCAATATATCAATTAAATCATCAATAATCATTGACTCATACATTTAAAATTAGTGAGTTTTTTTGGTAAGAAACTATATTTCAAAAGGTTGTAATTCATTCAATAAAAAATTGAAATTCATCCAATATGAAAAGAAATTAGAAAGTCAAGTAGTATCCTTTTATATAAAGTATCATTTGTTCTGCATTCCTTATATACAGGTGGAAAATTACTTTTCATTATGTTGACATTTATATCCAGTCCATTTGTTCTCCTAATAATTTCTTATGATTTTATATAAGTCATGGCTACCTTATTTGAGCTAATTTCCTTGGGCAACTTCTGAATCACAGTTTTTCTGTTGTTTTTCCATTGACTTTTTAATTCTTAAGCCCTCAATATATGCTAAAAGTTTAAAAACTCCAGATGAGACAAGCATAAATTTATTTCTTGCTAAGTTTTAGCAAAATCTGATGGGGTTGGCTGTGAGTTACATTGTTGCCACAAGATAGAATTAAAAGATTTTGTTTAAACTTTGTGTCAAAAGCAGTTCAGGTAGACACTGCATGTCTATCGCTTCTATTTCTCAAGCACAGATGAACAAACGTTCTCAAAGCATATGATCCTATACTCATGTCCTCTAAATAATTCCACAACAAAGCTAAAACACAGATGATGAATTCTTCCTCAATTAATCATTGGTAAGATTAAAAAATAAAATTAAGAGAAGATTAGTGGGATTCCCAGAGAAATTATAGCACTACACCTGCAAACATATTAAAAATGGACATTCTTAGCCACATTCTGGACTAAATGAATCAGAAATTCTGGAGGTAATAGCCCTAAATCTACGTGTTAAATGGCTTTCCAAGAACACAAGTGTGGGCACCAGTAGACCTGGGTATGATCTAGACACTCACTGAAAGCTAAATACCTGTGTAATACACTTAACTTCTCTGAGCCTCAATTTCTTTGTATGATAAATATTGACATTAGGTTTTCTGTTGGTTTTCTATTGCAGTTGTAAACTTATCTAAAATTTAGCAGCACAGATTTATTAGCTCACAGATTTGTAGGTCAGAAATCCAGGCTCAGAGTGCGTAAGCTGGTTTCTCTATGCTCTTGAGGGGAAGCTCAGAGGGATAAAAACAATTTCAAGCTCATTTTGATTATGGGCAGATTTCAATTTCTTAGGGTTTTTGGACTGTGATTCTTGGTCACTCTGTCTTCAAATCCTCTCATAGTTTGAATTTCTATGATTTCTCTTTCTCTTCTTGCCACAGCTACAGAATGTGTGTGTGTGTGTGTGTGTGTGTGTGTGTGTGTGTAAACTAGGGATTGAACTTGTGGTCTCATTTGTATCAGAAAGGCATTATACCACAGAGATATATAATTTGATCTTTTATTTTGCATTTTTAGATAAGTTGTCCTCAAACTGTATAGGGTACCCTCAAATTTGCAATCTTTCTGCCTGTCTCGTAAGTCACTAAGATGACAGGTAGGTACTGCCATGCCCAGATGGTCTGTGTTCTTAAAAAAAATCATATGATTACACTAGGACCACACAAATAATCCAAAATAATTTCAATATTTTTAAAACAATCAATATAGATGGATTGAAAAGACTATATTATAGAAATAGGATGGAATGTTATCTTAAATGCTGGACAGAGTTGAAGTATTACATATAACTTTTAAGATGACACCTATGATTCAGCTAATAGGATTCTAGAACTGTTCCTGAATATAGGCTAGCATGTAGATACTACTGGGTTCAGCGTGGCTGGAAAAAACAGAAACACAGCAAAGGATAAATTTTATTGTTGGCTTGAACATAAATATAATCCGATAATGTCACAGACGGGCTAAGAAGTCTCAGAATTGGTTCCCTCAAATTTTAGGTTCAGTTTATTACTGGTCCCTACACTTCTGTCCTTTAAATAAATTTCACAGCAAAGCTAAAACACAGACAATGAGTTCTTTCTCAGTAACACTAAAAAATATAATTAAGAAAACACTAGTGGGATCACCAGAGAAGTGGCAGCACTAATACCTGGAATTGTTACCACCTAAATCATACAAAACTTTCTTTAAACCTAGGAGACATTGTTAAAATAATTGACAAATGACAGCTGATATGACTTAATAGTCCTCTGAAACATTCTACAAATATATTTAATCGCTGTGATACACAGAGATAAAATATGAAAAATAAAAGGTAGAATGAAGGAGATATTAGAAAATATAAAATTGTGTCTCCTTTTACAATCTACTATCTAGATGTACACATTTCCCAGAAGGAATTAATTTTAAATTCTTAAAAACTATTTTTTCTGGTGATTATTTTGAGCATTCTTTTTAAAGCCCCAAGTGAGATACTTTCATCAGGTAAAGATTAATTTATTTTCTGGGATAAATTCCCTGGCAAGTGATCTTCCTCAGGTCTCTGTCATTATCCTCTAACTGCTTTTAAGCAGATTTATAAAAAAAAAATTACCAATGATAGGAATGGAACTTTTATATTGTCTCCCAAATATAAAACCACAAAATCCTAAACTGTATTTATATTCCATCAAATGTTGGATTACTTTACAAAGTTTCACAGAAATTGCAATTTTAAATAATTTTGTACATTTTACATTATACATACCAACATATGCAAATATATATCTTGAAAAATGATTTCAACTTTAAGGCGGAGGTTAAAAAAGGAACTTACCCTTAGGGTTATGCTATTTTCCCAACATTCTTCTTCAATATGTTCCTATTGGTGATTTTAACATTTGCATTCTTCTTTTGACTGACACACCGAGATTTGCAGGGGGCTTTTATTAGTACCTATTTTACATTATTTGTAGTTCGCAGTCATTTTAGGGACTGGGTACATGTACATAATATAATTATTTTCCCTTTGCCTCCTTTTGCCCCCTCACTCCTGTTCTCCTGGACCCTTTCTCACTTGTGAGAGATCCATCTCCTTGTCTCCTTCTAATTATCCTTTATTGTGAACTTAGTACTTTGTCTTACCCAAATGAGAGATACCATGCAGTATCACAGTTTAAACTCTTGTGTCTGATTTATTTTACCCCACATTCTGTTTTCCAGGTGCATCCAGTTTCCTGTAGTCTCGAGTTTTTCCATCTTTATAGCAAAATAGAAATCCATTAAGTATAGGCATTACATTTTCTTTATCTAATCATCTGTTGATGAACATACAGGCTGCTTCCAGAATTTAGCTCTTATGAATTAGTATGTGTGTATCAGTGTAATATAATGTCTTAAGCTCTTTGGAGAAGACACGTAGAAGGGAAATAGCTATATCATATGGAATTTCCAATTTTATTTCCTAGAGAAATCGCCAAACTGGTTTCCATAATGGTTATACTAGTTTACACTCCCACTAACAATTTTATATAGGGGGGTTGTTTTTTTCACCAAATAAAAATTTGTTATTTTTTAAGGCCTTGGTGATTGCTATCTTTCTGGTGTAAGGTAGAATCTTAGTGTTGCTTAAAAGTCTATTTGACAAATGGTGCTTGGAAAACTGTTTGCATAAGATTGAAGTTGGACCCATATCTCTCTCCAACTACAATTAAAATCAAAATCAATCAAAGAGCTAGACATTACAACAGATATATTCAACCTACTAGAAAATAAAAATAGGTAAGACACTTAAAGAGATAGGTGTAGGAAAGGATTTTTTAAAACAGAACTACAGTTGGCAAGAAACAACAGCAAGAATCAAAAAGGGGTGTTACATCAAATTAAAAAGCTTCCATACAGCAAAGGACTAAGTAGAGTGACGAGACAACGAACAGAATGGGAATAAAACCTTTGCCAGCAAATGTTTAGAGAACTAATATCTAGAATATACAAAGACCTCAAAAATATTAGATCCTGCAAAATAAAGGACTCAATCAAGAAATGGGCACGTAAATTGAACAGGTACTTCACAAAGGAAGAAATATGAAGGGACCAAAAATATGAAAAACATGTCTCTGGGTATCAAAAAATATATATATTTTTTAAGTTATTTTATTTTATTTTATTTTATTTTATTTTATTTTATTTTATTTTATTTTATTTTATTTTGTTTGAGACAGGGTCTCTCTATGTAGCCCAGAATAGCCTTGGACTCATGGAGTTCTTCCTGCCTCAGCCCATTGAATGCTGAGATTATAGGCATGTGCCACTAAACCCAGTGAAAAATACAGTTTTAAGAAATATTTATTGAGCAAGTCATATATGTTATAAGCCTTTCTAGGTATAAAGATATAGCTGGAAAGTAAAGAGACAAAATTCTATGACCTTATGGTGTTTGCATTCAGCATCTGAAAGTATCATAGCATAATGACAAATAGACCTGCAGAAACCTTTTGGAATTTCCAGCATCTTAATATTTCATCCAGTTTGCACCATGACATCCATCACTGGGCTCCTACAGACAATAAAAAACTCTGTAGGCTTTTCATCATTTGTTTGTATGTAATCCTAGGACTCTCTTTTTCATTCAGGTGAACATTCCAGAAGTAAGACATAAAATACTAAAGTATATCTTGTGGTGTTTTAGAAAGAATGCAAATAACAAAGTGATCTAAGCAAAGCACTGTATGTTACACAGCTGGAATACAGACATGTACATACACACAGATGCATGCTTATATATACATACATACACATATATACACATGGATACAAATATAGACACATATATACAAGTTGGCTGATTTAAACATGGACTGATACAAACTGACTAACGGTATTAAAAATTTCTACTAAAGAAAACAGAGCTACTAAGCCGCTTACAGACCATCTTGTTTACAGATATGGTTCAGTTTGTGTAAGGAGATGTAGGTATAGACAAGTATGTGTATTGGTGGCATTATGGGACTCCATAAGACAGGATGAATTTGGAAACAAAAACTTTTTCCTCTCTTTGTTATTTAAAGAAAGAACATTTTGAAAGAGTTGCTTATTTTCCAAATCCAATATATTTGTCAAGTCCTTGCATAATGATTTTGGATTTATGCCGATCATTATGGTTAATGAAATCTGTGATTGTGCTGCCGTGCCTATTTCAATAGGTAAGTATTCGATATGGTAAAGACTATGAGTTATGAGATTCTTAGAGGAAAGGAAGAAGGCAGATTGATAGGTAGCAGCTTGGAGAGCCCCTCTGAGAGAAACAACACAGACACTAGAATTTAACACCATGAAGAAGACCAGACAAAAGGAGAGGGATTCTCATGATCCAGGAAGAAACTGAGGAAAAAGAAGAAAGAAAGAAAGAAAGAAAGAAAGAAAGAAAGAAAGAAAGAGAAAGAAAGAAAGAAAGAAAGAAAGAAAGAAGAAAGAAAGAAAGAAAGAAAGAAAGAAGAAAGAAAGAAAGAGAAAGAAAGAAAGAAAGAAAGAAAGAAGAAAGAAAGAAAGAAAGAAAGAAAGAAGAAAGAAAGAAAGAAAGAAAGAAGAAAGAAAGAAAGAAAGAAAGAAAGAAGAAAGAAAGAAAGAAGAAAGAAAGAAAGAAAGAAAGAAAGAAAGAAGAAAGAAAGAAAGAAAGAAAGAGAAAGAAAGAAAGAAGAAAGAAAGAAAGAAAGAAAGAAAGAAAGAAAGAAAGAAAGAAAGAAAGAAAGGAAGAAAGAGTAGGTGGAAGGCTGGAGCTAGACCGGAGCCAGCCCCACACTGTGCTGGGCAGCTTGGAGTCAGATGACTCACGATCTCCCTGAAGTCACAGTTGCGCTGAAATCAGGAGTTGGTGAGCCCAAAGCCCTTGGTGGGAGGATACGCTGCAATGGAGGGTAGAACTGGCTGGGAGAGCTGCAATGACCTGTGGTGAGAGTAGGGAATCTGGGCCTATGGGGGGAGGCGGCCAGCTGGATGACATATTGGAGTTGGGCAGGACAGGTCCGAACCCAGAACAACAGTGGCATCAGTCGGCCACTCCTGGCCCAAAGCAGACTAGTGGGATCTGCTTGGACTGGATTACACCCCTGGTTGGGACCCAATAGCCAGGAATGAAACTGTCCCAAACCTGTGACATCCACATGGCACAGACTAACATGGTGAAGGCACTTGCTGATTAACTGGCTCAGAGGGGAGGGACCAGCCCACATTGCCCCCACGTGCACCTCACGGATCAACAGCAAACTGGAGAGGGCAGCAATCCCTGAGCCAGCACACTTCAGAAAAGCCATAAGCAATTCAGAAAGAACCTGAGACCTCCACCATACACCTGTCTGAAAAAAATCAGAAACTTGACAAGAGGAAGAAACAAGGAAAAGCCTCCAGCTGCTGACCCAAGGAAAATAAGTCCAGGAGAGGTAAATACAGAAGAGATTGAGGGCAGCAAACATGCAATATTGGACATGGATCAGCCGACATAAAAAAAAATCTTTATGACATCACAGATGAACTTAAAACTGAAATTCTAATTCAAGTGAAGCAAGATATAAGAAGATTAATAAAAGAAATGCTAAGCACCTCTCAAGAAGACACATATGGAAGAATGCAGGAACCCAGAAAAAGGAGAGAAACCTTTGATGAACAATATAAACAAAATCTAGAATACACAAAATACATTCAAAGAGATTACCAGGAAATTAAAAACTGCATTGAAAGCTGGCAAAATTGCTTGACAGAAACTAAAGTTAGACTTCAAAACTTGAAGATAGATTTACAATATGTGATTGTGAAAGGCAAGATCTCTTAAAAATAACAAGGAACCAGGAAGCAACAATACAAAGGCCAGAAGACTACAAGAGGATCTATAACTTAAGAATAAAAAATGTGAGCGAAGAAGCAGGGATAAACACAAATGAAATACAAAGGCTATTCACAGAAATAATTAAGAAAAACTTCCCAAGTGCAGGAAAAGGAAATGATATTCAGATATATGAGACATACAGAATTCCTGCCAGCTACAACCAAAACAGATCTACACCCAGACATATAATAATCAAGATCCCAGAAATTCATCACAAGAACAAAATATTAAAAGTGGTCAGAGGAAAAAACCAGATCACCTATAAAGGAAAACCCATCAAAATCATGGTAGACATCATGACACAAACCATGAAATCAAGAAGAGGTTGGGTGAAGTAATCCAAACCCTGAAAGAAAATAACCTCCAACCCAGATTGATGTACCCTGCAAAACTGACTCTCAAAATTAATGGAGAAATAAGATGGTTCTATGACAAAGAAAAACTGGGGGAGTTCATGACCACCAATCCAACCCTACAAAAAATACTGAAGGACATTCTAAAGAGAGAGAGAAAAAAAACAAGAGGATTCCAAGAAAAGTGGCAGAGAGGCCTTAATGAATGAGGCAGACAGTGAAATGATGGAGAAAAGTAGACAACCAATGGCAAAAAAATAGCATAGCAAAGATGAGGCAGAGAAGATTGGCTATAATCTCTAACACAGATGGCCTTGATACACTAACAAAAAGAAACAGACAGAGTAGATGAAGAGATATGGTCCATCAAGATGTTCTGAATAGGAAATATAATCAACCTGAAAGTGGATTAATGAACTGAAAGTTAAAGATGAGAAAAAAATGCTCTAAGTGATAGGGAACCAGAGAAAAATAGGGACAGTTTTCCCAGCAGCTGCAGTTAGGTTGGAAATTCATGACACTTTTGTGCAATGGAGAACTACTCAGCTGTAAAGAAGGAAAACCTTGAGGCTTTAGTAGGTAAAGGAACACAGCTCAAGATCAAGCTCAGGGGTAAAAAGGTTCAGAACCACTTAGGTAGATAGTGGGTTACACCCCTAATCTAAAAACTAAAGGAGTTAGTGGGACCCACAATGTACAAAGCACCCTGTGTAAGTGAAAGGGGAAGAACTGTCTAAAAAAGGAAGGCAGAGGACATTGTGAATAGTGTATCAGGATTTAAAATCCACATTGTTCTAATCACTCTGTTTAGTTTGATTTTATTCTGTTCTAGTCTGTCAACTCATACTAGATTTGAGAGCACAGACGGGATCCCCAAAATAGCAGGATATACTACAATAACTATCCTTAATTTTCTATTAACTTAAACTGAAGCCCTGTATTACTTACATTGACTTACTATGACTGATCTTATTTGAATCTGGTTTGTTAGATCGCTGTTTTGTCTTGACCGATTTTATTCGAATCTGGTATGCTTGATAGTGTCAAGTCTGAGAGCAGAGGCAACTACTCTAAAGATGACAAGATTCAATAGGGTACCCATTTCAGTTTGATTATTAACTGCTTTTGAAGTCCTTTAATGTCTCCAGTGTTTTGTTTTTATTAATATTGTTATGTATTGCCATGTTCAATTATACTATGTCTGATAATATATATAATTCTATTGAAAATAACAAGAGACATCATCATAACTACTGTAGATCACGTAGTATTGTTTTATATGTCTTTTTCATTTTGTGTTTTTCTAGGAATTTGTTTTGTTGTCTTGTTTTGATTTGTTTTTTCCTCTAATACAGAAAGGATAGGTATACATGTAAAGACTCATGAATGTGTAGAACTTCTAAACAGTTTATGAGAATTGATTATATAATGCACTATGTAATGAACCAATACTTTGAAGAAAAAGAGACATTAAGATAACCAGTGCTACTTCTGTAGCATTATCATATAAAATATAGCAATACTATTATTCTCTGTTCAGAGTGATATTAGTCTGTTTTCTTTTGTTTAATCTCTACATACTTAAAGGTATGGACAGCTATTTTGAAGAGAATGAGAGACATTATGGCACCATTGTTGACTTCCCTATTGTCTGGGCTTGAAGACCTAAAATGCCTTCATCATCCTGTTCTGATCAGTTTAATCTATTTTGTTTGGTATGAATTCACTGTGCGTGAAGATATGGACAACTATTTGGAAGACAATAAGAGACAATATGATAGACAGTGAAGATCTCCAGTTGTCTTGCTTTGAAATATGTGTTTCTTAAATTGTTTTATTATAATCTGTTTTCTGTTGTTATGTTTAATTTTACTCCCTTTAAAATAAAAAAGAGAGACATTCCTATTCTGTTGGTGCCCTAAAGCCTATGATCAGAGTAGTCCAGGTACTCCATTTTCTAGATTGAAGACCCTTTCTTTATTGAGTTAGTGCATTTTTTATAGAGATCCAGAGAAAGAGAGAGAGAGAGAGAGAAAGAGAATGAGAGAGAATGACATTCTTAAGCAATCCCCATGACCCTGGGAGACATACATCTGGGAATTCAGACCAGGAAACATGGCACTCTAAGCTCTCCTATAAGTGACCACCAAAAGAGTAGAATAATATCCACTTGCCAATGATGAACTATTACTATTTAATAGTAATAGTCTTATTTTTCATATGTATATTACAGCATTTGTAATTGCCTGTACCTATCAATGCTTTTTTTTTATTATTCTTACATGGTTGCATTTTCAGAGTACTTCTGTACACTAAAACAGCAAATTTGAGAAACTAATCCTATAAAATAAAGAAAATGTATTAATAGTTTTTCAGAAATGATGAAGTGCAAACACTTCATTTAGTCTCTGTCCTCTTTTCAACTTGGCATTTAATATCAGAGAAGCATTCCATCAGAGCTTGAGATCCATACTGGTGATTGCATGGTTACATTTGTGCTCTGCTATTTCTTGATTATAATTGAGTCACTTATACAAGCCTGAGTAAAGGCAGGAAATCAACCATTTGTGATGAATAACTCCTGTAAATTGGATGCAAGACTACATTTTATAAATGCAGATTAGGTAATAGCTCAAATTTTTGCAAAGAACACTACAGGTAGATATGTGATCTTACTCAATAGCATACTCATTATACACAGATAAGGTGACTGCATGTCCCTATTTAACTGGGATAGTATTGATTTATACATATTGCCTTATTTAGTATTTTTAACAGACAAAAAGTATCTAATGTGAGTTATGAATATCAGATATATTATGTGGTCATCCCATGTGTAGTACATACAATGTATGTAGCTCTCAATGAGGTTAGAAACTCTCTAGTTTTAGGAACAGGAAGCCCTGAGATTAAATCTTAGCTCTGCAGTTCATTAATTATGTAATCTTGCTAAAGATTTTTAACTGCACTAGGGTTCTGCTTCTTCATCAATAAAATATTAAAAAAGCAAAGTATGACTTCCACTTTAAGATTGTTGTGAAGATTAATTAAATCTTTCATGCACAGTGCCTGATGTATGACCTGGTATTACAATTTGCAGTAACAGTAGGAATATTCATATAAACAGATATTAAAAATAGAACCAATCTCTCATTTTGAGATTTGTCTTTTTAAAACAAATGTCACTTACATTTTAAATAAACACAAACTCCATATTGCCTCTCTCCCCAAAACTTGAATTTTAAATACTAGCTAGTTTTATAAGTAGAAAAAGGATCCATTTATAAAATAAAGTAATGAATTATGGCCAGAGAATTTTAGGTCAACAAATACAAAGAGATTTATTTCCCTGAAACTTTTTGTGGCTAACACCATCCCTTCGTAGTCCCAGCTTTGCTGTTGTCCTCCCTTTTCTTTTTTTCCCTTTCCATGATCCTTGAAGGAGACAAAGCATGACTGCTTCTCCACACCCTTGTGTCAAGCATCAGATGCAGGAGCTGTTGCAACTAGAAATGTTCCAAATGTTCTGTGACAGCGTGAGCCAGACCCCTAGAAAGCAGGATGTGTGTTCTCAAGCCTTGAGTTCTCGCCATTAATGATAAACAAAGTTAGCTTCATTGAAGGGAGATTTGCAAAGATTTATTTAGCTTCAAAACCAAAGCTCATTACCTTTTGGTGTTCCACCACTCCTCTCTAATTCTTGTCTCTGTTTCTACTGTTAATTCAGTTACTCATTGATGCCTTTCATTGCAATTCCAGTTTTGAATTAATGCCCATGTTAATGTTAAATGTATTCAAGCTTATTCGTAATCTGAAGGTCCACTGATGTTGTTAAACATCAAACATCTATGCTGCCTTTTTAAAAACTTGAACACAGCATACAATTGGAAAGATGTTTGAGTGATAGACATTTCATAATCTTCCATAAATAATCTAATAAAGTATACATGTATCTAGAGTGAGTGTGTATGGTAACAGTTACATATGTGTTGAGAAAATTCTTTTAAGTAATTCCAGATACAGATTATACAATACAATATCTCCCTTCAAACAAACTTCAACTACTTACTACAATTTGGGGGTTCATATATTTAGAATATGAATATAGGTAACATGCTTCAGATCAAGATTTTTTTTGTTTTGGTACTGGGGATCCAACTTATGACTTTGCACTTGCCAGGCAAGTGCTTGTGCCGCTGAACTAAATCCGCAACCCTCAGATAAAATTCTTATAATAATTTATAGATAAAATCCATGTCCTACTAAAAATATGAACATTTCTTGAGAACATAGTGTGATGAAATTATAAATGTGATATAAACATGTGTATATGGAAGTATATAAAGTAACAAAGAATCCATAGAAAGAGTACCCTGGGTTTTCTTTTTGCATCTACAATAGAAGATACTCATATTCAGACTTATGTAGTAATATTCAAGACAGAAATTAAGAAGAAGAAGAAGGGCAAATTATTATAGTCTAAGAGCAAAATTTTCAGCCTTGTGTATAAAAATCTGCAGAGCGTTTAGGAGACAGATGAGAGCAATTTGATCACACAATTTTGATAACAAGATCATTGATAACATCATAGACTGTTCTATTTGTCTTCCCACAATAGATAAATGGAATACTATCCCACACTACTCTAGCAAAGCATCATCAAATCTTGTCATATCTAGTTGAAAAAAAGATGCTAAGAACTTGATTGAAATTGCTATTGTCTCATATTTCTAATTCACTCTCCTGCTCAGTTCTTAATGTCCTGTAGACTCCTCATACAGGGCATGCAAAAGTTTTAAAATAGGTTGCTCACAAAGCTTTTATAGCTTCTCATCTCTCTCAGAGTAAAGGTCAAGACCCTTACTAAGTGATAAGTCCCCAAGGTGGATAGTCAGATTTGGTAAGCAAAAATACATAAATTAAAAATATAGATCCCAGACCTTCAGTAAAACTTTACTCTTTCTTCATGTCTATAGTACGATGTTTCCGTTATCTGCTATGGATAAAGCTACCAGATAGTAGGTTAAGGCTGAGGTACATGCTGCATTGTTATCCCATCAGAAAGGTCTTTTGCAGGCAGAACTTACCATAGCACTTGTCACAAAATGACACAAAGTAGAAATAGATTGGAATATTTCTTATAAAATGCATAGTTTTCACAAAGCAGAAAATGAGGTTACTTACTACATTATAAGTAGCATACACAATATTGCTTGCCACAGTATACATGTCAGTAACTCTTTGTCATCACAAACAAACCTATCTTTAATAGATATTATTTTGTTTTCTTTAATCATAAAATGTTTTTAGGAAAACTCAGGTATAAATAATGGAGGTACGACAAGTTTCAGGACATTGCCCTAAGTTGCATTACTAGCAAAGGATGAAGCTATGATCAGGAACCATTAAATCTGGGTTATTAACCACGGTATTATCATGGATTTTATTAAGTGGGAAATAGAGGTTTCTTCTATCTCCTCCTTAGATGTCTTTGCTTCTTTGTTTATTACTTACTGTAAAACATTTTTCTGGGATAGTTTACCAAGTGAATGTTCTACACTTCCTCATTATACACTATGCCACTTACTTTATAGTCTGCACTTTTCTGATAAATCTAATAGGTTAAAAAAAAAACCAAGGAGAAATTATGTTAGATATGTTATTCAGGAAAATATCTGCAACCTTCTGTAATTTAATACTACTTTTACATTACTTGAACTAGTAAACATTTTATGCCATACCACTCACACATGGATGCAGGAAACTCATCAGAATAGGAATGTGGAAAAAAGTAGAACTATTATAATTTTGTAGTCCTGACATCAGAAATGATATTATTAAACCAACTTCTAAACTAAATTTATTTCAAAATATTTCAATATAGAATGAAAAATGAAATTTTCCATTTACCATATATAGAAATTTAACAAATTTTAGTATTTCTGTGATTTATCTGTAAAATAGATTATAGTGAGTTAACTATATAATAAATAAAAAGGCTTGATTGATGGTAAGTTAGCATTTCCTATCTGAAATTTTCTGGGAGAAAAGGAGTACTAAATTTACCTTAATCAGATGAAAATGGTTAAATATCACACAGTGTTTATATTCATCATTTTGTAATAATAATAATACAGGAAAGAAAAAAAAGCGTTTCATTGTACTGGCATAGTTACTGAAGAATGAAAAGTTTTCATAGCAAGGAGAGGATTATCATGCTCTGGTTTAAGTACCCTTTGTTCCCTTCCCAACTCATATTATGTTTAATCCCGAATTCTAGGACTGACCATAAATCCCTGCACATGAAACCTCTACTGCTGGACCACATTTCCAGTCCCCATTGTGAGGTATTAGGTGTAAAAAATGGTGTGTAGAGGTCGAACTTTTGGAACGGATAAGGGATAGATAAAATTATCAGAATTAAGCTCCCATGCCTTGATATTAATGACCTTACAGGAGAAGAGAACAAAGCATAAACAACCCCATGATGTCTCTCACTACCCTAAATCACCTTAGGACACTGTTAGGTAAAAGACTATCATAAGATGTAACTCCACAACCTTGGACCAGAACTGCTAGTAAAAGCAAACGTCTGTTCTTCAGTTTAATCAGCATGTATTATTGTATTATTAGCAAGAAAAAGCAAAGACAGTGTGATATAATAACTGGTTTTTCTCAATCCATGACTACATTTATTGGAGAATATTCACTAAGTAATATACCATACCAAGAATATTCCTCAGGAGCTGAAAACATACTTAGTAAAAATCCAACCTAATTACACCCTGAAGAAGCAAGAAAAAAATATTTTTGTTACAAACTTCGTCATTATTCACACACATATGCACATAAATACACCAAATACACAACCAGAAATCAGTATCTTTGGCTTCTTCATTCAGGAATTAAACCAAACACTGATCAAAAATATTCTATTTGGGAACATAACACATATTTCCTGAACATGTAGAGACTTTTCTCTTGTTGGTACTCTGTAATGAACACAATATAACAAGTATTTACAAAGCTTTTACATTGTAGTAGGAATTATAGGTAATGTAGTAATTTAACGTGTACAGTAGGTTAGATCTAAACATGACATAATTTTATGAAAAGGATGTGAGTATTTGAAGACTTAGGAATCCACAAAACCAATCTCCCGCAGACACCAAGTACATATATATATGTATATATATATATATATATATATATATACATATAATTTACATATAAGTACACTTGCTCAAATTGATGGTTGGCAGAGAGCAACAAGTACTTCTGAGTGACCCTCAGCTATATTTACAGCTTCATCTATATTCACTTGATTCCCCTTTAGTTTTTCTTTACCACACAGGGATATATATATATATATATATATATATATATACATATACACATACAGTGTACTTATATGTAAATTATATGTATGTATATATATATATACATATGTGTGTGTGTGTGTATATATATATATATATATATATATATATATATATATATCCGTGTGGTAAAGAAAAACTAAAGGGGAATCAAGTGAATATAGATGAAGTGAGCTGTGATGTGAAATATAGCTGTAAATATAGCTGAGGGTCACTCAGAAGTACTTGTTGCTCTCTGTCAACCATCAATTTGAGCAAGTGTACTTATATGTAAATTATATGAAAGATGATACATATAAAGCATTTTGCACAAATTTTGACATATATTTCATATTTCATAATCAATACAGATATATTTATTTCTAATTACAACGTTAAATTGCTGTACTCTATCAGGTACATATTCCTGCTGCCATTTATTTTTTTAGGATTCAAAGTCTTCTCATGGAAGCCTTTACTGGTTTCTAAATCCCACTCAGCCTCAACTTCTGATCTCAGCTATTGTGGCTTGTAGAAAAGCCAAGTTTCATTATGTGGGGCAATATGGCATCCAGGATTTTGTTGCAGGATCTGAACCACCTTTGGTTTATCACCACAGGTTAGTATGTGATATATTTTGTCCTTTAAAATGTTCTTATCTAGTAAATTCAGCATTTGAGAGACTGAATGTTTAGAATCTTACAGTTGAAATGCACCTAATACCACACTTTCAATTTATGTTAACAAGACTATAATATTTTATTACTAATAAAATTTTAGCTACCATATAATATTCCACTTGATACACAATATTGTCTTACTACTTGAAATAAATCAGACACAGAAGCTTAAATATTGTAGTTTCTGTAATACAAGAAACACAAAGTATAAATTCAAGAACAAAACAAAAATAAATAATAGAAAAGAGGAAGAGATACCTTTTGCAAAAGGGACGAGGACAAAGTAATAGCAGAAGGAACAAGGGAAAGAGAGGGGAATAAAGAAAGCAATAGTATGTGTCATGTACATATATCAACTCCTTATGATAAATGTAGTAAATATGTAATGCAAACATGTACTAATAAAATTTTAAAAATAATATTTTAATTAATTAGGAAAAGTATGAAAATTTGATAATCATATGCAATGTGCAGTGATCAAATCATGGAAATTAATATCTCTGTGTTCTCTTACATTTATCTCTTTGTGTTAAGAACATTCTGTTTCTTCTTTTCCAGTTATTTTTGAGATATACCATAAATTTTTCAGACTATGATTACCCTACTGTTACAGAACACTAAAATTAATTCTTCCTATCTGTACATTATCTAAATTCTGTATATCCTTTATTTTCTCTACTGACCACTGTTCTAGTCTTTTCTACAAGAAGACTCACTATTTTTTAGCTTCCAGAAGTGCGTGGGAAACTATTTCATTTGCCATTACATTCTGGCTGATTTCTCTTACATAAAATTTCCCAGTTCCATCCATGTCGCTACTAATGGCCAGATTCCATTCATTTTTTTATGACTGAATAATTTTCTTTTGTGTAAATATACCACATTTTCTTTGTCCATTCATCTGTCAATGGAAACAAAGATTGATCCTGTTTCATGGCTATTGCAGATAGTGTTATATCAAATATGGAAGTGCACATGTAATGCTTTCATTTCCTTACTATATATATTCATCAGTGAGGCAGCTACATAATTTTGATTGGTTTTATCTTCAGGACTTTTTTGTAGAAACTCCCATACTGTCCTAAATAGTAGCTGCACTGATTTATCCACTGGTTGTAATGCATAAAAGCCCGTTTCTCCATATGCTCACCAACCTCTGCTACTTGTTTTCTTTTTTGAAAATGGTAGGGCAACAATAAGCAACAGAATTCAACTTATCTGAGACCCAGAACCCAGACACCAACAAAATAAGAACTTGGCAAGAAGAAACAAAAAAGTAGATCTCTGTGAATTGAAAAGGAATTGAAAAGAAAATTAGAAGTGACAAAGAAGTTGAAGAAACAGACTACAATGCAGAGAAAAAAGCAAAGCAGTCTGGAAACTCACCCCAGCTCTCTGGGTGGGGAGTTTGTCTCCAAAGACACAAGGTAAGCCTCCAGGGTCAAGATATTCTAGGGAGAAACAGTATGAAGTACTAGCCCCATAAAAAGCCCACAGCTATGGTGAATTAAAATAAAAGTAGAAATCTACTCTGAAGTGACTCCACCTATGTGACAGGCATAGCTCTGCCACACTGCCAGTGTTTAATCAGGTACCATTTCTGGAAGGATCTGATTACCTAAGACTGAGACTCAGAAAAACTGCAAACAACTTCATTACAGGGTTCCCAGGGCAATCTTTCCCCAGTGACTGGCTGAGAGACAGCTGTGGGAGACAGTCATGAAGAGGGTGTGGGCTAGACATGGGCCCCCTGGAAGTTTAAGTTCAGCTCAGGAAACACAAGGGCTCTGCCCTCAGTATGAGAAGCCAGGGCCCCTATGTGACTGTCAGAAACATTTAAGTCTAAGAGTACCATCTTTAGTACAGTGAGCTGTATGTACTCTGACCCTGCTGCCTACATCTAGCAGAGACCAGGGGTCTGATTAATTCCCCTATCTACCATTGTAAAAACAAACAAACAACAAAAAAACATACTTCTGCCTCCCTGCTTGCCTCTGCCTGGAGTGCATGGAAAGAGACACGACTGGAACAGAGAGAGACCTCACAAACAGTTTATAAAGCTATGTGCAGAAAACCATGACTTGCTGGATTCCAAGACAGCAGAACTGTTTTTTCCTCTACATAGTCCATTTGCTACACCTTCCTGCCTTGGAGTCATCCCACTTTGGGCTGAAATCTCCACAAACTGTGAGCCAACATGAACCTTTCCTTCCTTTATTAGTGGATGTTAAGTACTGTCTCAGAAGTGAGAAAAGTAACCGAGACACTTTAGAAAAAGACAATAAAACTAACAATGCCAAAATGTGCAATAGAATGAATGCACTAGACAGGGTGAATATTTAAGCAAAATGGAACAAAAGACAAAGTCAGCAATAATACAATAATGCAATCATAGGAACAAGTCAATACCTTTCAATGTGAATGGCTCAATCCCCTAATCAAAAGGCAAAGGTTGGCCAACTGCCTCAAGAAAAAGTCCTTTCCTGTGTACAAGAAAAACATTGAGCTGAAAGTTTCTCTTTGAAATTAGCAACAAGACAAAGATACTATCATCATTTATTTTCAGTATACAGTTGTTCTTCAGTATTTTCCTGAAAAATCAGGTAAGAGAAAGAAATAAAAGGAACATGTATGGGAAAGAAAGAAGTTAAACTCTCATTATTTACAGATAGGTCCAATACATATAAGACCCAAAAATATCCATCATAAGAATCTTAGAAATAATTACCAAATTCAGAAATATTGCAAGATAAATTGTCAGCACACAATGACCAATAATATGCTTGTATACGAATAACGAACTCAGTGAAAAAATAGGAAAACATTATCATTTACAATAGCATAAAAAGAAAACACTTAGGAATTAACCACAACCAAGGAAGTGAGAGATTTATGTAATGAAAACCACAGTACCCTGAAAACAGTGATCAAAGAGGACATCAAAAATGCAAATATATCTCCTGTTTCTGGATAGTCAGAATCAGTACTATTAAAATGGCCAGACTTTCAAAATCAACATACAGATTTAATGCAGTCTCAATCAAAATATTGACAGTATTCATCACAGAATGAGAGAAAGTAATCCTAAAAAGCATAGAGAACCAGAAGAGACACAGACCAAAAACAAACAAACAAACCAAACAAAACAAAATAAACAAAAAAAAAGTCCTGATCAACAACAACAAAGCAAGAGACATCACAATCTTGGACTTGAAGTTATACTATAAGGTTATAATGTTCAATAACAGCTTAGTATTGGCAAAAATAAATAAATAAAACAAAGCAAAAAATGACATATGGATGAATGAAGTAGAATAGAGGATGTAGAAACAACTGGATACATGGCTGAAGAGACCAAAAACTACTCTGAGGGAAAGACAACTCTTTAACAAATGATGTAGGTAATACTGGTTATCCTTTTATAGAAGATTGAATCCAAAACCATAATTTTTATCATGTCCTAAATCAAAATCAATTGGTTGGAAGGTAAATGGATAAAACTCTCAAAGATGCTACTGTAGGCAAGGACTTTCTGACCAGGACCCCAATTACAGAAGGAATAATAAGAATCAACAAATGGAATTGTATCAAATTAAAAATTCTCTGCATAACAAAGGAAAAAAACAGCAAAGTGAATAGAGAACCTACAGACTGGGAACAAAAATGCCAGTTATCTCTTGCGGAGTAGACTAAAATGTAGGCCATAGAAACAACTCAAAATAATTAAATCTACAACATTAAACACTCAATAAAAATGGGCAGCTGAGATGAACAGACACTTCACAGAAGAAATACAAATGACTAGTGAATACATGAAGAAATGTTTAAAGTCTCTGGCCATTAAAGAAATGCAAATTGTAACAACACCAATGTTTCATATTACTCCAGATTCCATGAGAAATGTTATCATCAGGAAATAAAGTAATAACAAATGCTGGTGAGGCCATAGAGAAGAAAGGAAACCTTCCATATTGGTGATGGATATGTAAATTAGCACAATCAGTATGGTAATAGTTATGGAGATTTCTCAAAAAATTAAAATTGGAAATTCCTTTCAGCTCAGTTATTCTCTTTCTAGGTATCTTCCTGAAAGAGTTAAACAAACCATATTACAGGATTACATGCATGTATACTTTTTAAAATTTTATTTAAAAACAAAACAAAACAAAACACACAAAATAGAAAAAAGGGTAGCAACAATACAAGATTCCAAGGGGGGGAGGGGAAAAAAAGGAACAAAAGATACTGAGAAGTCATTATTTGATGACTTACATACTGTCATCTTGGAAATAGTTGTTCAAGTTACAAAGTTAAAACATACAGAGTACACATTCAAGCAATAAGACTGTCAACAGTTCTGCTCCATGGTCTAACAAAAAACAGTAATATGGTCACTCATCTTACACACTTAAACATACAACATGCGTGTATACTTGCGTTCAAAGCAACATAATTTAAAATAGCTAAGTCTCTCAAGAGACCTATTTGATTATCTACAGACAAATGGACTTAAAAATGTGGTATTTGCACATAGTGGAGTAGTACTCTGTCACAAAGAAAAACATGATTCATATGTAGGAAGTGTATACATTTTAAAACAATAATATTAAGTGAAATAAATCAGACACACCAGCTTAAATATTGCATGTTTTCTCTTATATGAGAAACTTTAAGTATAAGTAAAATGAAAAATAAAAGATATATAATAATAAGTAGAGTGACAGATCATTCTCAAATTAGAAAGTGACAGACATGGAGTTAGGGAGGGGGAGGCCAATACCCCAGGAAGAATGTGATCATTATATATTACACTCAATCATTAATAAAAAATGAGAAAAAAATAGCCATTTCAATTAGGCTAAGGTAGATCTTATTGTTGTTCTGATTTAATTTTCCTTAATGATTAGTGATGTTGAATATTTATATATATTTTTTGGCCCTTTGTATCCTTAGAAAAATGTTGATTCATATAACTTTTCCATTTTTATACTGGATTACTCCTCTTTTTTGTCATTTCTCTTTGAGTCACTTCTCTATTTTATCATTTTTTTGAGACAGAGTTTCACTAAGCCTTGAACTCACTTTGCAATCCAGGTTGGCCTCAAATTCACTCCCACTTCAACTTTTTGAGGACTAGAATTACAGATGTGCACCACCACACCTGGTGATAAGATGCTTTTTGTGTTGGCTTATTTGAGTTCCTTATATACTCTGCATGTTCATTTCTTTTCAGAAGAATAGTTTCTGAATCTAATGGGTGAAAGGATGGTTTAACACAAGCAAATCAACATATGTGATGCAACATATCAATAGAATGAAGAATGCCAATTATATGATCAGAGCATGCAAATAGAAGCAGAAAAAGTACTTAATACTATTCAACATCCCTTCAAATAAACACTATTAACCAATTAGGTATAAAAGGAGCATATTTCAATACAAAAAAGACTGTATATGATGAACTCTCAGCCAATGCAAAACTAAACAGGGAAAATCTCATAGAATTTCATTTAACAAAACAGGATATCATTTGCATCACTCTCATTCAACATAGGAGGAAACTCTTTTAAGAGTAATTCTGTAATAGAAATAAATATAGTCTTCAAGTTGGGGAGAAGAAGCTGAAAGTTTCACTACATACAGATGACATAATATTTTAAATGGAAAAACTTAAAGATTCCATTGCAAAAGTTTAGGAGTAATAAATGAATTCAGTGAAGCAAAGAATACAAATTCAACATGCAACAAAAGTAGCATTATATACATTAACATGAGCTTGCTGAAAAAAAAAATTTAAAGGTAATTCATAATAGCTAAAAAAAAATTCCTAGCATAATTCTAACCAAGGAAGTAAAAGAACTCTAAAATGAAAATTATTAAATACCAATGAAAATAATTGAAGAGTGCAGACACATAAAAATGAAAAAGGAAGGCATTCTATGTTCACATATAGCAAGAATTAATATTGAAAAAATGTTCATACTTTTCAAAGCAATCTATAGATTGGGTGAAATGACTTTCAAGATTCCAATTACATTTTTTTGGGTGGATAACAGGAATCAGATTCAGAACCTTGCACTTGCCAGGCAGGCACTACATCACTGACCTAACCAATTATAATCTTCATAAAAATAGAAAAATAGGGGTAAAATTTACATAGAACAACAAAAGAGTTAAATATTCAAAACAATACTGAGTAAAATCCTGAGCTGAATATAATATAATACTTTACCTTCAACTATACTACAAGTCCACAGTGATCAAAACAGCATAGTGTTTGCAGAGACAAACACAAAAATCAGTGAAATTCAATACAAAATCCATAAGTTAATCCATGTACATAAGGCCAGCTCAATTTCATCAGTCCAAATAAGAGCATATATTACAGAAAAGACAGTTTCTTCAATAAATTTTACTTTGAAAGCTATCTATTCATATGTGGAAGAATACAAACTAATAACTACCTATCACCATTTACAAAGAAAATCAGAACCTAAAATTTTGGGGACAAAATCAGAAAAACAAAAACAGAGGAAACGCTTTAAGACACTAATAAAGATTTTTTAGATAAAACAATGAAAATAGTAGTAAAGGAAAAATAGACAAATCAGATTCTGTCAAGCTAAGAAGTTTCTGCCCAGCAAAGGAAATGAAATGTAAAATATAACCTAAAATCTGTGCATGGAATTCTAATTTAAGCTAGTATGTCCCAGTCCTAGCAAAAGACCCTACATATCAGAAAATACATCATGAGTAAGGACTATTTTTTGTTTATTAATTTTTATTTTATGTTTGATAAATAAAATTTTGATCTTAAAAGTGAAGTTGAAATGGAGAATATAGGTGAAACTCCCAGCTAAGTCAGCTAGCTCTACCACAATGTTTCTTTTATGCTGTCACTAAAGCACAAAAATGTGCTAAGTGCTTTCATGGTGGATAGGTTGTTGAACATTATATCGGGTGAAATTACTTCTAGTCATAATTCTAACACTTTATCAAAGTATGTGTTTGTATAACTGAGGTCAAGGGACATGCTCAAATGTTCCAGATTATTTCAAATTGTTGCCCCACATCCATTTGCTACGTTACCATCTTCAATTCTCTGATCTAGTCAATGAATCTTTAAAAACCACATAAACATTTCTTGACCTCAGCTTCCTATTAAAAATGACTAACGAATGATCCTATCAGGGACCAAAGAATGGTATGGAAAATAAAGTGATCAAAATACTTAGTCTTGTGCCTTTCTCACTAGGAAATCACCTTGGACTGGTTGCATTCCATGAATTGGAGCTATTGATTTGAAAGGTGTATCCTGTGGGGTAGTATTTGTCAAATATAAACATGCTTTCGAGTCACCTTGAAAGCTTATGAAAATATAGTTGTAATTCTCTAGGTCCAGGATTCACTCTGATATTTTATCACTTGTATTTAGCTTCCAGGTAAAGTCAGCTTTGCCACTCTGTGGACCACATGTTGGCCAGCATTTGTATATTCTTATTTCTTTGCTATTTTTTTCAGGCTGAAGTATAGTAATATTACATTTGCTGCTAACTCATAGGTTTTATAGTATGCTTTATAATTTTCTGAAACAAAAATCAGGGATTTTAATGCATTCTTTTTAAAAGGAAACTCAACATTCTTCAGTTAATTAATTGCTATCCTCTGGTATATCTGTGTTTGGTGCCCAAAAGGAATTCAATAAATACTTGGAAACAGGGAGAAAGATTTTTTCATGGAAAATAAGAAGGAAATCTGAGGATGGAGTCAAATGGAAGAGAAAAAGGGTAAGTGGATGAAAAATAATTCATATGTGTTATGTGTATGTACCAACTCTCCACAATGACTGTATTTGTTATATACTGCAAGTATATCCTAATAAAAAGGGAAAAATTTTATTCTCTAAAAGAATGAAACTTGTGCTCATGATTTTAACTTCTGTTACATGATTAGATTGTGAATGTGGAGTTGTTTATAATTATATTCTTCCATATAATGTAAATGACAAATAATCTGTAACATACATACATATAACATTTGGAGGCCTGAAAGAAAGACTGATATTTAGTAGTTTAAAGACTAGTTGTCTTAGTTGCTTTTCTCTCATTTCTGAAACAACATACCCAATGCCCAAAATTAAGGAAGGAAAGGTTTATCTAGCTCACAGTTTGTGGAGGTTTTAGTTATAACTAGCTGGCTCCAAGGCAAGGTAACATGGCAGAAGGGAAACAATTCATGGTGGCAGAAGACTTCAGAAGAAACGAGCAAAAGAAGGAAGGGCACAAGTCTCTGTTCTTCCCTGACAGTGTATGTAGGATACACAAGCTTGGGATGCTAACAAAGTGAGGGCCCTGGACCCCTTCTGAGTCACTTACTTGAACTTCTAAACTCAAATTGACACAATGCACACCATCTTAGAGCAGAGATCCTCTATATGGTAGGGTGTAGTGCATCTGAGTTACTTAGTTAAGTTTTTAAATTCCTCAAGCTGATATGATGTACATCAAGCATTAATATTCACTTCTTGTCAATTTGGCAACCTGATGTATTTCTTTAAGCTGGTCTTCAGATACAAAGACAGGCTTATTCTTATCATTTTACAACTTGAACATTATAACACAGGCTTAACAGTCCTTAAGACCCAGTATTAAGTCTATCAACCTTACATTGCATTAGAACTATTACATTCCATCTCTGGCCCCACAAAGTCTCATGCACAACCCCTTATGTAAAAGGCATTTCATCACTCTCAAAGAGTTGCTAAAGTCCTAACAGTTTTAGTATTTCTGAAAAGTCCAAATCCCAAGTTTTCTCTAAGATGTAAGGCAAACTCTTAGCTGCAAGCCCCCGTACAAATGAAAAGTCAAACACTTCCAAAATTTAATGGAATAAGATAAACATTTTCATTGCAAAAGTTACAAGTTACAGCTCCTTGGGTCTCCACTGCATCTTTGGTTCACCCTCACAGCTTCACACAATTCCCTCTGAGGGGCACACTACCTGACCTCCAAGCCCTTCTAAAATCAGTATGGAAGACTTCTTAATCCCACAAGTCTTGCAGTCTGCATGGACCTAAAACTAGTGTCAAAGGGTGCTGCCAAGGACTGCTGCCAGGTGGAGCAGTAGCCAAGCTTTCCTCTCTCTTGGCTGTAAGAGTCAAGTGCCTGACTCTTTGGGCATTCTGAAACCAGTTCTGAGGAACATGTTTTCTACACTGTCAGTGTTCTGGAACATGGTTCTCCGTGGTTTTCTCCTCAAAGCAAAGACATTCATTTTTGCAATTTTAAGACTGAACATTATGGAGGCTTGCTGCATCTTGTGATTCCCTCAGGCCATCTTTATACTTTCTTCTTCTCTATTTTTGTAGTCCATGGCTTTACTGGAGTTTCCTTTCTGAGCAAACTGATAACATTTTAAATCATCCTGCTAGATCTTTGCTCTTGATTTTTAACATAGATCTGCTTAAACAACCCCAACAATAGCCATACCACTGTCTCAACGTTCAACTACCTTGAAATTTCTTCTGACAGATTAATTGGTTCATCACCCTTAATCTTAGTCTCAGGCAAAGTCTCTGGACACAAGCAAACTGCAGGAAAACTTTCTCTCAAGTCATATCATACATTGTCCAGAGTCTAAAATCAATGCAATCCTTCTTCCCAGCAGAAACCTCTCAAGCCTGGCCTTTACTGACAGGATTTCTATGAGCCTTCTGGTCCTTATGTGTCTGGTTCATACCAGACTCTCCCATACACAACAGCCTAAGGCAATCCAGTGCTTCTCCTTCAAACAACATCTCCAAACCTTTCCAAACTCTTCCCACAAGCCGTTCCCAAATGCTCTTAAACCACAGGATCAGATAAGGTCACAACAATGACCACACTTGTTTGGTACCAAATTCTGTCTTAGTTACTTTGCTTTTCATGCTGAGACAAAATACTTAATGCCCAAAATTGAGGAAGGAAAGGTTTTGTTAGCTCACTGTTTGTGAGGTTTTGGTCTGTGATTAGCTGGCTCCGAGGCAGGGTGGCATGGTACAGGCGCAACAGTTCATAGTGGCAGGAGACAGCAAAAGCAACAAGAGCAAAGAGCGCTGAGTAAGCCTCTCTTCTTCCTTTACATTGTATGCAGAGTAGCTGCCTCTTGTGGGTGTAGCACTCCCACCATTTTCATGCCATACTCTTGCACAGACTCGGGTGTTTACCAAGTGAGAACCCTGACCCCTGCCAAGTCACTCAGTAGAATTTTTAAACTGCTCACATTTACACAATGGAGAACATCCTAGAGAGTTAAGGGTATGTGCTCCACACATTGGGATGGTGAACAGCTGAGTTACTTAGGTTTGTTCCAAACTCAAGTTGACACACTGTATCAACCATTACACTAGTGCGAAATTTAAAACTGAGTGCAATCTCTTGTTTTCCTCTGATATTCAATATAATACCACAAAAATTTGACTCTACAGTAAAGAAAACAGTTGCCTAAGTGAAAGTTCTTAATTTAAAGAGTGTATGACCTTTTCCCTAGGCATCAGACTAGTAATTTGGGAAACAATATGACATTCCAGAATGTGGTCATTATAAAAAAGTTTTAGTTAATATTTGAAAATAGCTGAACTGTAACATGTGCAATCTAGGGGAACTCTTATTCTTTCAGAGTATGTATTTAATCACTGTTAACATTTATGAAATTTGGAAATGCTAAAATCCTAAGAATCACATGTATCTACTAAGCAAATTCAGGATTAGTTTAATCTGCTAACAAACACATCTACTAACAATTATATCCACCATACTTTAGGCAAGGAGAGTTAGAATGGAAAGATGGATCAATTTATCTTGGAGTTTACTGCAATTTTATTGTACATTGATTAACTACTATACTCTTTGGCAGATACTGTAACTAAGTTGAATTTCATATTATTATTAATTACCTCATTATTAATGAGGTCAACTTTCACCTTTATAATTTAAGAACTAAGAGTCACTAGGAATCCACAGCTAATTTGTGGGATATTTATTCCTTTTTACATGGATTATATGAAAACATCTTTAACCATAAGGTGTGTGGTGAAATTGAGACTTTGTTTACATATATAGTATGTGTGAGATGTTTTATGAATTTTGCAGCAAACACTTTAATTAAAATTATAGTTAGAAGAAACTGACACACATGACTTGATTTTTATAGACTCTCGCTTTCCTTTTCCTTGTGTAGAGAAGAAAAAGACAAGAAAAATAGCCGAACAATACATGGCTTTTTAATGCTACCATTCAAATTTGTTTTTCTTAATAGACTTAACTGCATAAGATCAGGTTTACGTTCACAGCAAAATTGAGCAGTAGTTTTAAGCACTTCTTACACACACCTTGTCTATACATCTGTACAATCTACTCCACTACTAGTGTCCCACCCAGATTATTACATTTGTTGCAAATGATGAAATTACATTAACAAATTATTACCATCTGAAATCCACTATTAGCAGTAGGTATTAGTCCATAAGTTTGGACTAAGGTGTAATGACATATATTGACCATTGTAATATCATACAGGATTGTTTCACAGCCCTCAAATTCCTGTGCTCTAACTCCTGACAAGCCTGAATCTGTTTACTGTCTCCATAGTTCTGCCTTTTCTATAATATCATATAGCTGAAATCACATCATAAAATTTTTGTACCTTCTTTCCTTTAGTAGTATGTGTTTATGTTCTAACATGTCTTTTCATGCATTGATAACTCATATATTTTTTACCAGTGAGTAATAATGCATTGTCAGGATTACTGGCTTGTCTATTCACCAACTTAAGAACATCTTGCTTGCTTCCAAATTTTGGTAATTATGACTAAAGCTTCTTTTAACACTCCTAAGCAAGTTTTTGTGTAGAAACAAGTTTTCTATTCATTTGAGCAAATACCAAGGAGTTTAATGGCTGGATCATATATTAGAAGCATATTTACTGGTTAAAAATTGCCACTATCTTTCAAAGTACTGTACCAATTTACATTGTGACCAGCAGTAAACAAAAGTTCTTGTTGCTGACTATCCTCACCAGCTTATGCTGCTGTCAATGTTTTAAATGTTGACCATTCTAATAGGTGTGCAGAAAAACTCCCTCATTGTTTTATTCAAATTCTTTTATGGCATATGACAGTGAGCATGTTTTCATATGTGTATGTATCATCTTTGCATCTTTTTTTAAATTTTATTTTAAAGAGGATAAAATAGAATAAAACTATCAAACCAGTGTAAGTGATGCAAGACTTAAAAACATTATGAAATCAACCATAGTTACCATAATGTGTTTAGACAGCTTCAAAATAGTTACAGATAACTTTAGACATAGTAAAAATCAAACTGAACAGAATAGAATAGAAACAATAGAAACAAAACAATGAATGCAATAAAGGGCTTTGAAATAAGTCAATAGTAAACCCAAAATTGCTACCATAATATATCTTGCTATCTTTGAAATACCTGTTCCTGCCACCAGATTTAACATAGTCAAACAAAACAAAAGAGCCTAAAATTCAACTCAACAAAACAATGGAAACAACATAGGACTTTAAAACCAAACCATAGGAAATCAACAATGGCTACAACCCTCAGAAGGAGATTCCCACAGATAGCACACTGCATACCTCTATCTGCTGGTACTAGACTTGCAATGTTAGTGAAGCACCAAAGTACTACAGGCATCCAATTACATTTCACCTCAATAGCTGTTGTCACAACCTGTGTTTCTCTGGATAAGCTGGTCGCTTACAGGGGAGGAGGGTGATTGGTACTTCTTGTTTGCTGGGGTCTGGCTGTTCCCAGTCCAGCAGTGGTCCATCCATGGCACTGGTTCCCAGAATGGGCTTGCTTCCCGGTGTTGCCTTATTCTTTCTGCACCCAGTCTGTGAATGGCCTGTACCTTCTTAAGCAAGGTGTCTGTTCAGCTCTTTTATCTATTTCTAATTGGGTTGATGGCTTTGTGCTGAACTGCATGAATTCATTGTGTTTTGGATAACAGTCCCATATCAGATATTGTTGCAAAAGATGATCTCCCACATTGTAGTGTATCTTCTTTTTCTGTCGATGGTGTTTTATATAGAGAGGAAGTTTTTAATTTTAATAAAATCTACCATGTCACTTCATTTTTTCACAGATAACACCTTTGATATTGTATCTAAAAAGTCATCATCATAGCCAAGGTAATCTATATTTTCTCTGATGTTATTCTCTAGGAGTTCTATGATTTCTATTATGTTATATCTAGGTCTATGATTACTTTTAGTTCATTGCTGTGAAAGTAAAAAATGTGTTATCTAGGTGTATTTGTTTGTATGTTAATACCCACTTGTCCAACAAAATTTGCTGCATTTCATCCAATGTTAAATCTAGCAAATCTTTCTTTTGGAAAATTTTAGGCACCTCTAGAACTTACACACATTTTCTTAGTGCAATGCGGAAACAAAATCACTACACCATCAAGAAAAAATGTTTTTAAGAAACTAATATTTAATGGATTTTTTAAAAAATAAATGAATATAAGAACACCCAGTAGGAGGAAATAAGTAAGAAGAGACAAATTCTAGAATCATCTTCATGAACCATACTACCTGGTATACCCTTCTCACTGGGTGTGTGGTTACTGTTCTTATAATAAAACTTCTGTAAACCCAACAACAACAAAATTGCCCACCCATAGCATCTTTTCCAAAGCATAGTAAATGCCATGAAGATCCATTTACTGAATGCTGATCTGCGCACCTCATTCGTCTGGACCTAGTGCTTATATCCTATGGGTTGAGAACCCAAGACCGTTAGACTGCCTTCCAGAGGTAATATAAAATGAGCCTTCAATACATATATGCAAAGTGTAGATTATTAAGAAGCAGCAAAAACTTAATGTACTTTAAGGAAGCAAAAAATTATGATTATGAGTTAATTACCCAGTAAAGATGAGATCTCTTCAATCGATTTCATTGTAAGTAGAGCCTGAGGATAGGATTTTTTTGAAAATCATTAATTGAAGGAGTGTTCTCTGATACAAACTATAATAAAATGACCCAAGCAGATGGACAGGATGGAAGCTAAAGAAATATGTAGAATTTGCTAGATTATATCCTGGCTTCATTCTTTGCCAAGCTCAGAAGCTTAAATTCTTCCATAATTTTGATCTCCTAGAAGTAAGAGGGCTGGGTTTTATAAAGTCACTCACCTATTTGACTTCAATCTGCACCCAGGGAAGGACATATATTTAAGGCATTTTCTAAACAAGTGGCTCCCAAACACATCCAGTGAAGAAGCAATAGTTGTGGACTGTTGGTAGTGATGTTCTCTCAGGTAGGGTGATACACTGACCCATCCCTAGACACCCACAGGTTAGCAGAGGCAGGGACAGTGGTGGCTAAGGCCCCAGTTCTGACACACTGTAATAATGTGTAAAAGTAAGATGAAGGACAGGATGAATTTGAGGGCATTTAGAAGGATGAAGCTAGAATTTGATTGCTTCAAATATAAGATTTAATGAAGATTTACTTTTTTAAAAGTTCAAGAAGCTTGAGCATTTCCTGGTATCTTGGGGCCACAGAGCACCATTTTATTGAGCACTTAAAAATGCAGATGGTTCTTACACCTGACATTTAAAAGATCTCTTTTTTTTTCTGTAATTATCATGCCACTGATATTCTTTAATAACATTCTTGACAATTGGTAAGGTATTATTGCATTAGTTTCCGAAATGTGTTTTTAGCTTCAAATATTGTGAACCACAGCTTTGGCTGCTTTAATTTTTCTACCCCTCTGGAAGTTAATAATGCTCCTGAAAAGGCAATTAAACTAAAAAAAAAAAATAAAGCTTCATTTTGAAGAATAAGCAGCTTGCAACCTGGTTTAACGCTGAGATGGCACTAATAATATAGCACTTATGATCTAAGGGAGAAAATGAAAAGTCTTTATTATTTCCCCAAATGATGGAACAACCAGAGCCTAAAGACATACTATCATCATTTATTGCATTAGATAATATGCCTTTTTGTAAATGAAATGCTTACTTCTGAGCATTATATCCTCCATTTTAGTGATTTGGCTAAATAGTTAATTTGATCTCCAAACATAAAGAGCCTTAATGTCATTTCAAGATTCAGAAGCCAAGTGGAAAGGTGAGAGGAAAACAGAGTGATACAGAGCCAATGAGGCAGCCATCATTTAGAGTACATGATGGTACATGAATACTCATTTGATTTAACCCAGAGAAATAATCTTTCTTTACATTTTAAAATAGCATTACTGTAAGACAATCCCCCCCCCATCTCAGTACTGCTTTTGACAAAGCAGAGGATAAGAAAAGCAAGTTATTTCAGTAAAATAAAAGTGAAACTTAGCCTTTAACGAAGAGATTTAAACCTTGCTTCTCTATTAGCCTCAAGAAATTGGACCTGCTCTTGTAGTTGGCATGCTGGGTGGTTTTAGCAGAGAAAAGCTGTTTTACAGACAGCCTTTAGGCCCAGAAATAAGCAGATCTTTGTTCAATTTGATCCGTGAATTGGAACTGCTATCCTAAAAAGAAAGCTCCGTATTTAAGGTAAAAACCATATTAAACAAATGGTTTATTCTCAATAAAAATCCCTCAAATTTCAAAGCTTCTAACAGCACTCTGATGGTGGAAAGATGTGATGGCTCTGGTCATTGTTTCTGATTGTCAGCAGCTACTTGGATGAATATTGTGTTCCCTGAATAAATGAAGTGTGTCCGTAATTATCACAGAGAATCTTACACCATGTGACACTACCTCAAGCCCAAAGGCGAGTACATGAATACTTCTTTTCTTTCTAGAAATTGATGTGAGTTTGTTATTAATACACAGAAAGGAATACAGAGATTAGTCTGCTTTCCCTTCATTTTCTCACTCATGGACCCCTGAGAAGCTTACTTCTCTTTATTGCCACTGTCTGAATTCTAAAAGTCCTCTCTTCACCTCCCTAAACGGCTTCAGGTTTGTTTTTGTCCAAGTGACTTTAATTTCCTTGAAGCACAATTTTTTTTTTGGTTTTATATTGTCTTGCAGTGAGGGTTTCCTTTTGGATATGTGAATATTTACTTAGTTTATCTACATTTTTAAAAGTAATAACTACTTACAAAGCCATTAAAAGAAAAAAGAATAAAAGAGAATTTTTAATATAAATATCAAGAAGTAATTTCACATACAGACAAAAGTCTAGAAGCTCTGATCTGCCATGTTAACCTCTTATCTAGTCAGTCCAATGTAGATTGATTTTTAATCCCCTCAGCAGAGTCTATAAAAAAAGCAAATTCTATAAAATTATATCATACAATATGGTGGCAATTTTTATTATATATAATTCATTGAGCATTTAACTATATTCTGGTAATACACTATAAAATACATTATAAATTGCATGAGATGAGAATGTGAGTTTTCACATTGACTACTTCATGGCAGAAACTAGAATGCCTGTTCTATAAAACAAGAAAGTGAAAAACATAAAAGTGAAGTATCTTGCATTGGAATAAAAATCTGGAGACTTTGACACCAGTTTTAAACTATACTAGCATCAAAGTTTGCTTAAAGTCATAAGGAGATTTTGATGATTCTATTATTATCTTCATGTCCAACAATGAAGGTTACCTCTTAAATTATTTTTCAGACCTAACACCTTATTGAATTCTTTGCTAAGAAGTCATTCTTACTCTTCTATCCTGAGGTGTCTGGCTATAATTGGCCATTCTGTCAGCAGTAAGAGGTCAGTGATTACCACTGTAAAACAGTGTGTTCTACCAGATATTCCTCCAAATTCCCTTCTCAGACCTTCTTTAATTAAATGAATGCTACCCTAAGCTTTTCAGCCAAGATTGCGCTGAATGCTTGTGAAGGACTCTGTGTGGGGGGAATTGTGTGTGAGTTTTCTCTTTTCACACGCTTTGCTCTTTTTAGGAGATAAGCCCAGATAACCATAGACAGTGACATGGGTACCTACTCATTTACAAATCAGTGGTTACCTTCAGAAATTCATTAAAGTTTCCAAAGCAAACCAATGTATCCAGTACATACTGCACACATTCATGTACTCAAGCCAAATAGGATAGAAACTCTAACACGCTGCTCCAGAATTGTTACTTTCGAAAATATCTTTAACCCCAATCACAAACACCCTGAACTTACAAAGATAAATCTGTCACTTGGAGTCCCTCTTTGGCATTACTCCAAGTGGGTAAACAGGAAGTTGATAGACTCGGCTCTTCTCCACGGGAGGGAGGAAGCATCAGGGAAGATTCCTCTAATGCTAGAGAAGATGGTGTTTTTTAATTTTCATTCATGTTCTGCATCGAGTTGTGGGCTACTTTTTGGATGGGGGAAAGCTCTAACTTGTGGCTAATGCATGAATGCTGCCATTGCTACATCGTCAACTCTTCTGCAATAAGATTCCCACATCAAAGGACAAAATAATGTTATGGAAAAAATGTAGTTTACAAGAAACAGAAGATTGATTAAAGATATCAAAGAAGTGACAGTTAAGAAAATATTCTACTCACTAGTTAGCCTGAAACTGCAATTATGTATAATGAGCCTTAATGAGGAAAGATGGAACAATTAAAAGGAAACTACCAACACACCCTTTTAGCAAGACTAGGGCCCTTTTTAGTGTACTTGAAAAGTTATTATTCATATTGTTTTAGCAAATCAAATGGAACATGTTACTTTTAATTGAGGCTTTCTTTTAATCTCATCATGTAGGTCATTATTACCTGTTTGAAAATATATGCATAAGCATCACCAAATTACTTTGATTTTCTCTCATTTCCTTATTTAGTCTATAGATACAATTGGTTCAACATCTTTAGAAAATAAACATTCCTTCAAGAGTTTTAAAACCATAGCATAACATTTCTGATTTTTAGGGAGCAGGTTTAAAATATCAAATTTCCTTTGAAATGATTTTTCTATTGACAAGCGATCAACTTTTTGATGAAGCACTTCATGACACACTTAAATGTAGAATTCTACAGCTCCTAGGCAGAGGGATTTCTTTATTCATCTTTGAAAAGAAAATTATTTTTCAAAACAAAATCAAATAATTGGACCTCCTCTAATGCACTGCACTTTGTATTAGCTTCTTTTTTATTGCTGGGACACAATAGTCAATATTCAAACCTTAAAAGATGAGATGGTGATTCTGGCTCATATTTTTCAATAGATTCAATCCATGGTCCTCTGGCTCCAAGATAGAAACATCACAGCAGAATAGTATGGCAGAGGATATCTATTTACCACATGCTAGTTGGGACACAGAGAGGTAAGGGAGGACCTGCGGAGGCATGCCTCCAGCGACCCAACCCTTCCAATCATGACCTACCTCCAAATGTGAGCCATTGAGGTGATGATATTCTAGATCTAAACCATAAAATTCCACCTTGGTTCCAGAAGGCTCATATCCATCTCATTATGTATCATGTATTTAGTCAATATCTAAAACAATGCTAGAGCAATGCTATCACTTAAGAATTTGGTTAGTTTTAGAGATTCCCATTTTAAAAGGCCAAAGTAGGGCAGTATGCCTTATCAGAATAAAGCGAGATTGAAACCAGGAGAGCAATCATGAAGGCCCATAGCTGTATGTCCAGTACTCAGGGAATTGTGTGGTGAGTGTAAGCTCCACAGGAATTGGGCAGCTCCACTCCTGTGGCCTTGCTTGTTGCAGCCCACATTGTCTCTACCTTAGTCAGGCTCCACTCACTCCCAGCAGCATTTCTCAGCAGACTCCATTTCTTGGCTGCTCCAACTTGTTATGTGTCTACAGAATCTTCAAGCTTCACTCTCACAGCTTCACACACTCTTGTCATGTGAAGGCCTCCTGGAAGAGACTGGATCCTGCCACAGAATTTTAACCTGGCTTCCTAGGTCATCTTCTGAATCTAAGCAGAAGCCTCTGTGACCCCATAACTCTTGCCGTGTGCATGCCTGAAAACCCAGCCCCCTCTGGATGGCACCAAGGTCAACTGACAGTTTGAGCAGTAACCAGGCATCAGTGAACCATGCTTGTTTCCATCTCTGAGTGCCTGGACAGCTAAATTTGGGCAAAAAAAATACTCTAGATAACAAAGAATTAGAAAGATGTACAGTTTACAACCTTGAACTTTGAGGTCCTGATGTTTTCTGAGATGCTCTCAAGTCATCATGCTTAGTGTCTTTGTATGAGACAACCTGCCTTCATTTTGATGCGAATATTTTCATCAACCATGCCTTCCTTTCTGGAGAACCTGCAAATGTTTCAAATCATTCAGCTCTGCTGTTTGCTTCTGATTCTCACTGTAGATCTGGCTAAAAGCAGCCAGCAGTACCCACGCCACAGCCTGATCACTAAGCCGGCTTAAAACTTCCTTCACCATATTAATTAGTTTGCTACCATTAATCTCATTCTCCTGAAAAATCTCAGACCAAGAGCAAAATGTAGTCAATTTTTCTGGCAGAGCATAATACACAAGGCCTCAAGTTCATCTGCCAATGGATATTGTGTTCCTAACTGAAATCTTCTGAGCCTGGCATTGACTACCTGAATTTCCATCAACATTATGACCATCTGAGCCTTGATCAATATCAAGCATGAAGCACTATTTACAACATTCTAGGGCTTCTCTAAATGGCAGCTTCAAATCTTTTTAAACTTTTCCTAAAAGCAGTTCCAAAGGATTCTGAATCACACAGTCAGGAATAAGTGGCCATACTCTCAGGAACAATTTTTGTATTATTTAACTTCCTGTCACTGCAACACAATACCTGATACCAGCAAAGGAAAAGAAGTTCACACCATTTCATAATTTCAGCAGATTCAGTATATGGTCAGCTGGCTCCAAGACAGAATAAGTGTGGCTCCAGGGAACAATGTGGAGCCAGAAAAATCGAGAGATAAGGGAGGAGTTAGAGATAGAGAAAACCCTTCCAAATAAGAACCACAGTGACGCGCCTCTCCCAGCCAGCTCCCACCTCAAAGCATGAAACTTTTAAGATATATATAGATATAAATCTTACCAAATTTAGTGTTATGTGGTGGCCAAAACTAAAAAGGACAAAATCTGTATTTTCAGGAGTCTTTATGTTACCAATTTTTAAAAAGGTTATATCAGAAATGTCTCCTTTTTGTTTGGCTATCTGGTATAAACATAACTTAGATTTCTGTGAGAAGCCATTTGAATAAATGTTCTGCCTTCTTTGGAAATAGTGGAAAACATACAATAAAAAAGATTTTGAAGTAAGCATGTGACTATGTCTAGCTATTTTATAACCAATGCAGCAGGTGATAAATTGATATTTTTATTTAGCAAATGATATTTGAACCATTCTACATGACATATTATTGGTTAAAGAGGAAAACATTTTAAATGGACTTATACTGTGCACTTTCCAGGGTTTCTCTCTGAACTTTATTTACATATAGTGAGAAGAATATTTAAGAGAGGCTTGTAAGTATAACATGTAACTATTTAGAGAATTGTATCTACTACTAAGTGAGTATTGGAGATAGGATGAATACATTTCCTAATTCTTTTCAATGACTTTTAAATCAAAAGCGAGATGTGCTAAATTAATTACCATGACATAATTTACTCTGTCAGTTAGTATTTTAAAGATATGCTTAGGATATTTATTACATGTTGAGAGAACATGTTAATTTTATTTAAGATTGAGCAAGTCGGGCCAGGGATTTAGCTCAGTGGCTTAAGCGCCTGCCTGGCAAGCGCGAGGTCGTGAGTTCGATCCCCGGTACCAAAAAAAAAAAAAAAAAAAAAAGATTGAGCAAGTCTCACATGAAAAATATTTTTCAGGATGCCGTATGAGCCAGCCTACACACAATTTTGTAATCCTGGAGAGCTAGAAACAAAGGAAAGTTTTCACCAAAGTCAAGTTTTCCCAACACTCCCTGGAATAAATATATTTTTAAAAAGGAAAACAATGTGCTAATAGAATCTGTTTTTACCTTATTGCTAGCTTTACTATTAAAGAGTTCTGGGAAAGATAAGGATATAGTAATTATGCACGGAAGTTCCAAAAGAGTGACGGCTGTGCCATGTGTCACACTTCACAGATGACTGTGTCTTCTTTATTTTTGTTGGCTCAGAAAAATAAATGTATAGATAAATGATACAGTGTTGGTCAGGCTTATTCTGACGTCATGAACCTCCCAAGTATGCTCCAATTGAAATATGACAGTTTTTTTCCTAAGAAGATACCATATTCAAAGAACTTAAGAGTTCTATGTAATTTATTTCATCATTTATAAATTTTATATTCTAGCAGTTATGAAAAATATTGCTAATATACGCGTTCAAATTTAAAGAGGTGGGAAATATATAATTAAACAATTTTGACATTCTGTATCATTAGATCAATGCAAAAAGTATTATTCCTATATTTCATATGACTCTGGTTAAGACTTCAATAATCCCTAGAGTAATTCCTTTTTGAGTGGATTTCACAGTTATGCATGGTGTAGGTTTGTCTTCTAATATAGATAACTGATTTGTGTTCTGTAAAACTTCAATGAAATAAATCATGCGAAGGAATATGTTCACAAATTATTCTATTTTTATAATGAATAATAAAAAGGTTCATCTTAAAATTTAATATGGTAGTGTCTTTATAAATCATTGTTAAAACAAGATCCTAATTGATATTAGGATTTGAAACATTTGCAGGTTCTCCAGAAAGGAAGGCATGGATATTAACAAGAAGAAACAAACCAGAAAAACTTAACACCATAACATGAAATGGAATTATATTATCAATTACTTCAGTTGTAGTGTTTGACATTTAAATGTGATATATCATAATTGAGTCAGATCATATTCCATAATAGTTTTAAAATGGGTGAAATCAGAAAAACTAATATGTATTAATTTATACAGAAAAAAGTATATTTAGAAGAAAGACTTGTAAAAAAAACACAGAAAAAGCAGGGTCTGGTGGTGCATGCCTGTAATCCCAGCATTGGAAGCCTGATGCAGGAGGTTCATTGCAAGATGTTGAGACCAGCCTGGGCTGCAAAGTGAGCTCAAGGCAAGCCTGAACTGCATAGCAAGACCCTATCTCAAAAAGGCAAAAAAAATCTGCATGAATATGTTACCAATCATTAACTATTGAGAGGTATCCAAAAGTCAGGATGAAGTGATAGAAAGAGGAGAGACAACAGAATAAATTTAAGGTAAATTGTATACCCTTAGTTGTATATTAAATAGCTATATCTTAAACATTTATATTCTTCCAAATGAAATATTACTAAGATTATTGATATATTTGAGTTTTTATACACATGAGCATTATGCTATGACTACACATAAATATATTCTTTCTTGAGGTCATCAAAATTGATCACATTTTAAATGAATAGTTAGATTTCATGAATCATAGGTGAAGTCAAGTAATGAAATTTTTGGCTCTATATCTGTAAAGTCTTCCAAGTAATATGACAGTTCTTCCTTCTCACACTTTCTATAATCTCCCCAATTTTCAAGCTCTATTTTATATTTTAATTTCTTTTAGGAAACATATTTCTTCTCATCACTTCTCACCAAAGGGTCTCCAACTAATCTTAGGTCTTCAGCTCTACCTGTGGCCTCAACTTTAGGGAAGATAAAAGTTCTCTCATTCTCGGAGTGGCTTGGTGCACATTATTGGGCACTTTTTCATTCTACTTTCACCTCACCCAAGCTGAGGATATTCTTAGCAGTTGTTGAATAATGAGTGTTTTAATAAATGCGGTATTGTTTCACTCTCTGCACCTGTTTTAATAGTCATTATCTTTTGACTTGAATTGATATGTTAATTTTAGTTAATGAAAAATGATCTTTTCTCTTTGCTTATTTATACTTTTAACTGCTTTTAGTTCTCTAAGAGGTAAAGATTTCATTTTTCTCCAAGAGGACTAAGATTCAGGGAAACAGAAATCCCAGCTTGTTTGGCTGCAGTAAGAGGTCATTATGTGCTGCAAAATGCACAGAAATCACATGTCAGGTTTTTTCTGTCCCATTGACTCTCCAGCCTTTTACCAATTCTTTGCACTTACTTTCATTTTATGTTTCTCATCTATGAAACAGGAAGTGAAAAAAAAAGAAGTGAAATATCTTGCAATGGAATAAAAATCTGGAGATTTGACAACCAGTTTTAAACTATACTAGCATCAAAGTTTGCTTAAAGTCATAAAGCAGATTTTGATGATTCTATTACTGCCTTCATGTCCGGCAATGAAGGTTACTTCTTAAATTATTTTTCAGGCCTAACACCTTATTGAATTCTTTGCTAATAAGACATTTTTGTGGCCATGAAGCAAGGCCAGCAAATTGCTGTGGCTGCTGGTTTCAAACAGGAGCCTAAAGAGAATTCTTTCTGTGGTCTGTTGGCCATTTCAGAACTTTGGAAATGGAATGGTCAATTCATCAGAAAGAAATAGCAGGTGAGTATGGCAGACTTTAGGGGGCCTGCAGGGGAGAGACCCTGGCACCTTGGGACCTGCACCATGCCATTGACTTAGGGTATTGAGGGAACAAGGAGCTCCTCCCCTCTCAGGGGAAAGGCTGAGAGTGTGGCAGACTTTCAGTAGCCCAAAGGAGAGAGACCCTGGCGCCTTGGGACCTGCAATTTGCGGTTGACTCGGGGTGCTAGGAGAACAAGGAACTCCTCCCCTCTCTGGGGAGCAGCTGTTATCCTGCCGTCATGTGGGCTGAGAATCAGACATCTCATGTCGTCCTGTCCCCCATCCCGTGTTCCCCCCCTCATCCCTGCTTAGCAAGTGGGAGCCAGTGAACTACACATCTTATGAAAAGATTGACTATATTATTTAGTATGAGCTCCCCATATGCAAAGATAAGAAAAACCATTTGGAAGAAAACAAGAGACAATATGACAGATAGTGAAGTTCTCTGGTTGTGTAGCTTTGAAATTTACACTTTCTTATGTCTCATTCTGTTCTGTTTTGTTGTGTTTCATTTTATTATCTTTTAAAATAAAATAAAAAAATTTTTAAAGAAGAAGACATTCTTACTCTTCTATCATCAAGTGTCTGGCTATAATTGGCCATTCTGTCAGCAGTAAGAGGTCAGTGATTACCACTGTAAAACAGTATGTTCTACCAGATATTCCTCCAAATTCCCTTCTCAGACCTTCTTTAATTAAATGAATGCTACCCTAAGCTTTTCAGCCAAGATTGCGCTGAATGCTTGTGAAGGACTCTGTGTGGGGGGAATTGTGTGTGAGTGTTCTCTTTTCACACGCTTTGCTCTTTTTAGGAGATAAGCCCAGATAACCATAGACAGTGACATGGGTACCTACTCATTTACAAATCAGTGGTTACCTTCAGAAATTCATTAAAGCTTCCAAAGCAAACCAATGTATCCAGTACATACTGCACACATTCATGTACTCAAGCCAAATAGGATAGAAACTATGTAACACGCTGATCCAGAGTTGTTACATTTGAAAGTATCTTTAACTTCATTTGTAGCCCACTGGTTGTTAAAAAGGTTGTTATTTAATTTCCATGTATTTATGCAGGTTTTGCAATTTCCTTTACCATTAATTTCCAATTTCAGTATGCTATGGTCAGATATTATGCATGGGATAATTTCAATACCCTTGCATTTACTTAAGAATTTTTTATGAAATAATATATGGTCTATTTTGGAGAACGTCCCATGTGCAACTGAGAAGAATATGTATTCTGATGTGGTTGGGTGGAACACTCAGCAAACATCTACTAAATCCAATTGCTCGCGGGTATGATTCAGTTCTATAATTTCTTTGCTGACTTTTTGTCTAGTTGACCTATTTCTTTGTGACAATGGGTTGTTAAGGTCCCTTGTTATAATTGTGTTCTTGTGTATTTTGTTTTTCATGTCCATTAGTATCTGTCTTATATAGTTGGGTGCTCCTGTGTTTGGTGCATATATTTTTAAAATTGTTAGTTCTTCCTCTTGAATTTTTCCACTTACAAGTATGTAGTGACCTTCTTTGTCTCTGTTTTTTTTTTATTTTAAAGAGAATAAACAGAAGAGAGCAGAACAAAGCAGATCAGAATAGAACAACATAAGCAAAACAGCACTTTACAATAAGACAACCGGACACTAACAGTAGTTATCAAAATACCTCTTTCTCTGCTATAGTTGAGCATAGTTTCAAACACAATAATATCAAACATAACAAAATAGTATAAAACCATTCAAAAGAATGTAAGACTTACAGGACATTCTGAAATGAATAACAGAGAATGATCAATGGCTACTGTAATATCTCATTTTCAATAAAAAATTTGTTCATACTATCACATATATTAAAATCCTGATAAGACACAACATGATAGAACTGATGGTAATAGCAGAGTAGAAGCATGGTAGGACTTCAAAGCAAGACAATATTAAATCAGCAATGGCTGCCATAATGTTTTGTTTTCTCCAAAACAGCTGTTCATAATATCACACATAATAAAGTTAAACAAAACAGAATAAAACCATTCCAACATATGAATGAAAACATTGAAAGTCTTCAAAGCAATGAAATGGGGAATCATGATTACCATACAATCTTATATCCTGTTACCAACTCTCATACTAGGGAGACTATATGGTATTTACACATGTGAGTTTGGCTTATTTCACTTAAGAGAATGGTCTCAAGTTGTGTCCATTTATTTATAAATATCTTAATGTGATCATCCTTTGTAGCTAAGTAATCCTCTATTGTATAAAAATACCACAACGTTTTTATCCATTCCTCAGTTGATGGACACTTAGGTTGTTTACAAGATCTGGCTATTACAAATTGTGCTGCTATAAACATGGGTGCACATATATCCCTGTGGTACGTTGTTTTCAGTTATTCTGAGAATATACCTAGAAGTGGAATAGCTGGGTCAAATGGGACTTCCAAACCCAGCTTTTTGAGGAATCTCCAGACTGACCTCCACAGTGGTTGCACCAGTCTACACTCCCACCAACAGTGCAGAAGAGTTCCTTTTTCCCCACAGCCTCTCCAACACTTGTTGTTGGTAGTTTTTTTTTTTTTTTTTATCCTGGCCATTATTTCTTGAGTGAGATGCAATCTCAGTGTGGTTTTAATTTGCATTTCTCTCACGAGTAATGATGATGAACATTTTTTCTTGTATTGATTTGCCATTTGTATTTCTTCAACTGAGAAAAAATTTTAGAGGGACTTATTTTTTAAAATTCTTTATAAGTTCTAGACAGAAGTCCTTTGTCTGAGGGACAGACCATTAAAATTTTTTGCCCAATTTATGGGTTTTTGTTTCACTCTGCTGGAAATCTCTTTTGACGTGCAGAAACTCTTTAGTAAGATACGGTCCCAGTTATTGATTCTGGGAAGTACTTCCTGTGCAGTTTGATTCTTGCTCGTAAATTCTCTACCTTTCCCTATATCTTCGACATTTTTACCTACTTTGTCTTTCAACAGATTTACTGTTTCTGTTTTAATATTTAGAATTTTGATCCATTTAGATTTTAGTTTAGTACATGGTGATAGGCATGAGTCTAGTTTAAGTCTTCTGCATATGAATAGCCAATTTTTCCAGCACCGTTTGTTAAACAGACTGTGGTTCTTCCATGTTTGGCCCCTTTATCAAAGATAAGGTGGTTGAGTGAGTTAGTGGTTGTGGTTGTATCTTCCAATCTATTCCATTGATCTTCAGGTCTGTTTTTATGCCAGTACCATGTTGATTATATTACAGTAGATTTGTAGCATAATTTCAAGTCAGGAATTGTGATGCCTCCTGCCTTGCCTTTGCTGGTTAGCATTGCCTTTGCTATTCTAGGTCTCTTCTGGTTCTAGAGAAATTTTAGGAGTGGTTTCTCTAGACCTATGAGGTATGTTAGTGGTGTTTTGATTGGTATTGCATTGAATCTGTATAGTAATTTTGGGAGAATGGCCATTTTCATAATGTTTGTTCTTATCCATGAACAGGGGATGTCTTTCCATTTTCTGAGGTCCTCTTTGATTTCCTTTTTCAGGGTATTATAATTTTCCTTGTTCAGGTCTTTTACTTCTTTTGTGAGATTAATTCCTAAGTATTTCATGTTTTGGGATACTAGTGTGAAAGGTGTGGCTTCCCTTATTTCTCTCTCAGTATTTTTTTGTTAGTGTATAGGAATGCTATTGATTTTTGCATATTGACTTTGTATCCAGCTATATTGCTGAATTTATTTATTATATTTAGGAGTTTTTCAATGGAGTTTTGAGGGTCTTCTATGTAAAGTATCATGACATCTGCAAATAATGATAATTTAACTTCCTCTTTCCTATCTTTACTCTTTTTACATTTCTCTCTTGTCTAATTGCTCTGGCTAGTATTACCAGTACTATGTTGAATAGGAGCAGTGATAGGGGACATCCTTGCCTTGTGCCTGATTTTAAGGTAAAGGCTTTCAGTTTTTGCCCATTTAATATGATGCTGGCTGTAGGTTTGTCATAGATGGCCTTTATCATATTGAGGTAAAGACCTTCTATTCCAATTCTCTGTAGTGTCTTATCATGAATGAGTGTTGGGCCTTATCAAAAGCTTTTTTTGCATCTGTAGAGATGATGATGTGGTTCTTAATTTTGGTTCTATTGATGTGTTGGATTACATTTATCAATTTACATATGTTGAACCATCCCTTCATTCTTGGGATGAATCCCACTTGGTCAGGGTGAATAATCTTCTTGATGATTTTCTGTATCCTGTATGCTAATATTTTATTGAGAATTTTTGCATCTATGTTCATTAGGGAGATTGGCCTATAGTTCTCTTTTTTAGTTGGGTCTTTTTCTGGTTTTGGTTTTAGAGTAATATTTGCTTCCAGGAATGACTTAGGAAGAATTGCTTCCCTTTCAATTTCATTGAAGAGTTTGAGGAGTGTCGGAATTAAGTCTTCTTTGTATTTCTTGTAGAATTCTGCAGTGAGTCCATCTGGGCCTGGGCTTTTCTTTGTTGGCAAGAACTTAATTACATTTTCAATTTCATTAATAGATATTGGGTTATTCAGAGGTTTTACATCTTCCTGATCCAGCTTTGGTAGCTCATATGTATCTAGGAATCTGTCTATTTCTTCCAAGTTATAAAACGCAAGAGAGTAGAGGTTTTGAAATTAATGTTGATTATCCTCTGTATTTCCACTGAGTCTGTAGTAATTTCACCTTGTTCATTCCATGTTGCATGAATTTGAGCTTTTTCTTTCCTTTTTTTAATAAGGTTGGACAGGGGTTAATCAATTTTATTTATTCTTTCAAAGAACCAATTCTTTGATTCACTGATTCTTTATATTGTTTTCTTAGTCTCTATTGCATTAATTTCTGCTCTGATCTTTATAATTTCCTCCCTTCTCTTGGCTTTGTGCTTGGTTTGCTCTTCTTTTTCTATATGTTTGAATTGTAGTAATAGATTTTTTATCTGTGTTCATTCTGTCTTCCAGATGTGAGAACTCAGTGCAATAAATTTTCCTCTGAAGACTGCTTTCATTGCATTCCACAAAATCCGATAAATTGTGTTTGTAATTTCACTTGCTTGTAGATATTTTTTAATTTCTTCTTTAATTTCCTCCAGACCCACTGATTGCTGAAGAGTGTATTACTCAGTTTCCATGTGTTTTTGAGGTTTTCGCAGTTGTTTTTATCGTTAATTTCAAATTTCATGGCACTATCATCTGATAAAATGCATGGGATAATTTCAGTTCTTTTGCATTTACTTATATACGTTTTGTGGTCTAATATATGGTCTAATTTAGAGAATTTCCCATGTAATGCTGAGAAGAATGTATATTCTGATGTTGTTGAATGTAACACTCTATATACGTCTATTAAGTCCATTTTTGAAAGGTGTGATTGAGTTCTGTTTTTTCCTTGCTGATTTTCTGTCTAGTTCATCTGTCCCTTTGTGTCAATGGCATGTTAAGGTCTCCTGTTATAATTGTGGTATTGCTTATTTGATTTTTCATTTCTGTTGATATTTGCTTTGTATAGCTGGGTGCTCTGGAATTTGGTGCATATGTATTTAAGATCGTTATCTCTTCCTTTTGAAGTTTCCCCTAACTAGTATGTAGTGACCTTCTTTATCTCTCTGGATCATTCTTGGTTTGAAGTTCACATTGTATGCAAACAGCATTGCTACTCCTGCTTTTTTTTTTTTTTTTGGTTTCCTTTTGCATGAGTTATTGTTTTCCATCCTTTGACTTTCAGTCTATGGTTTTCCTTTTTGGGTTAGATGGGTTTCTTGTAGACAGCAGATGGTTGGATGTTGTTTCTTGATCCATTCTGCCAGTCTGTTTCTTTTCATTGGTGAGTTGAAGCCATGTACATTAATGGTTATATCTGTTATATATTGGTTTATTGTTGACATGTTATGTTTCTGCTGTTATATCTTTACCTTTCCCTTCTGTTTAATTTTCTGCCTTGTTTGGTGGTTTTATCCTATGTGTATTGAGAGTGTCATTCAGTATTCTTTGTAAGGTTGGTTTGGTGTTCATGAAGTTTTTCAGCTGTTGTTTGTCATGGAAGTATCTTATTTCTCCATCCATTTTGAAGGACAGTTTTGCAGCATACATCAGTCTTGGTTGGAAGTGGCTTTCCTTTAGGATCTAAAATACTTTACTCCATGCTCTTCTTGACTTCATTGTTTGTGTTGAGATGTCTGCTGTGATTCTGATAGGTTTTCCTTTATAGTTGATCTGTGTTTTCTAACAGCTTTTAGTATTCTGTTCTTATGATGGATTTCTGGGATGGTAATTACTATGTGTCTGGGTGTAGTTTTATTTTGGTTATGGCTATTGGGAGTTCTGTGTGTTTCAGTAATCCAAATGTCAGTTTCCATTCTCGTGTTTGAGAAGTTTTCAGCTATTACTTCTGTAAATATCCTCTTGATATCATTTGGGCTGTCCCCTTCTTTTTCATTTATCCCTATGAATCTTATGTTATTTTTCTTTGCATCATCTTGCAGCTGTTGACTTGTTATTTCCTGATTCTTTGTTATTTTTAGAAGATCTTTCCTTTCTTGTTCACTAGCTGCAATCTTAACTTCGGGGTCTATAATTCTATCTTCACTTTCGTTGAGGTGGTTTTGGCAGCTTTCAATAGAATTTTGATTTCCTGTATATCTCTCTGAATCTGCTTTAGGCATTCTGTTTGTTTCTTCTAGTGTTCATTCAGGGATTCTATCTGTTTGCTTTGTTCCTCTAATTTTTTAGCTATGTCTTCACTAGATGTGTTCACTATTTATTTCACTTTTATCATTTCTTCTTTACCTGGGCAATTATTTCAAATTTGAATTTCTCCATAGCTTCCCCTATTTGCTTCTTCATTTCAGTTGATATCTTTTCAGTCATTTCAGGTGTATTGTTTCTATTTTCTTCTATGTACATGGCTCCTAGGCTTTCTTGGGATGGCCTGGAGATTTGAGCCTTCCTTTTGGTCTTTCCTTTTGTCATTTTTCTATATTTCCTTGCTTTGAGCCGTGTTGCAAAGCTTCCTCTGGGTGTGTGGTGAATCACCTCCTGAACCCTAGCTCCTGGAGCTGTCCTGGTTCCCTCACAAGCTCTTGGTTCCCTATATTGAGAGGCAGCGGCTGGGCATGGTGAACTGGAGCCGGCAGCACCTCTGGGTTGCAATCCCCTGACCTAGGGGGGTGACTATGAGCTCAACTGTTGGGAGTGTTGGTCTTAAGCTCCCCCCAGGCCAGCCCAAGCGGGCCAAGAGTCCCCCTGCACAGTCTCTGCCTCCTGGACTGAAAGAAGGCTGCTGTGTGTGTTGGGTTGACCCTCTGGAACCTCCTGGTCTCAGTCCAGTGTCCTGGTAGCTCACTAGAAACTCAATCACCAGGAGCATAGGTCTCCAACTGTCCCAGGGGCCCAGGGAGTCACGTTGCTCAGTCCCAACTCTCTTGCAGGCTCTTGGCTCCCTAAGTTAAGAGGCAGAAGCTGGGCATGATGAAGTGGGGCCAGTGGAACTTCTGGGGGCCCAATCCCCTGTCCTGGCCTGCAGTCCCAACTCCCCTGCAGCCTCCTGGCTACCTAAATTGAGAGGAGAAAGCTGAGCTTGGTGAACTGGGGATTGTGGAACCTCTGGGGAATCAATCCTTCTTTCTGTGTTTTTATCATTTCAAGTTTGAAGTTCACCTTTTCTAGAAATAGAATAGTTACCCCTGCTTTTTTCTGGGTTTCTGTAGTATGGAATAGTGTTTTCCATCCTTTGACTTTTAATCTATGAGTTTCCTTTTGGGTTAGATGTGTTTCTTGTATATTGTGGAATCCTGATTCTTGATCCAGTCTGTCAACCTATTTCTTTTGATAGGTGAATTGAGGCCATTTACATGTATGGATATCTCTGATATGTACTGATTCAACTTTGCCATGCTATGTTCCAATTGTTTGTTTTCTGCTTTTCTCCCTTATTTAATTGCTTGTCCTACCTGGTGGTTTCTTTCTGTTGTTCTGGGGATTGTGGTCATTTTTATCTCTGTCTAGTATGTCTTTCAATACTCTTTCTAAGGGTGGTTTGGTGACATGAATTTTTTCAGTTGTTTTTTGTTGTGGAAGTACCTTGTTTCTCCATTAAATCTGAATGAAAGTTTTGCTGGTACTTCAGTCTGGGTTGAAAGTTGTTTTCTTTTAGGGCTTGAAATATCTCACTCCAAGCATGTCTTGATTTGAGGGTTTGTGCTGAAAAGTCTGCTGTGATTGTAATGGGCTTTCCTCCATAGGTGAGTTATGTCTTTTCTCTAACAGCTTTTAGTATTCTGTTTTTATGTTATATGTCTGAGATCTTAATTATTATGTGCCTGGGTGTAGATTTATGTTTGTTGTAACTGTCCAGAATTCCATATGCCTCATTTTTCTGCGTATCAGATTTTTTCCCCATGTTTGGGAAATTTTCTCCTATTATTTCTGTGACTATTTTAGTTATGTCATTTGCATTGACTCCAGTGTCTTCACTAATGCCTATTAATCTTATATTGTTGCTCTTGGCATCATCTTGAAGCTTCTGGATTGTCATTTCATGCTGCTTTGTTATTTTTAAATGTTCTATCCTTTCATGATCACTAATTGCAATCCTGTCCTCCAGTTCCGAAATCTCATCCTCAGCTTCATTTAAATGGTTTTACACTTTGAATAGAATTTTTGTTTCTTGGATGTTTCTTTGAATTTGTTTCATGATTTCTTCTTGTTTTCTATATTGTTTATTCAAGGATTCAGTCAGTTTCCTATGCTCCTGTACTTTTTTCTCTATTTCTTCTCTAGTTGCACTCAGTAACTGCTTTACTAAGGCTGTTACTTCTATCTTTACATGAGAGAGTATTTCTTATTTGATTTCCTCTATGGCCTCACGGAGTTTTTTTTTTTTTTTTTTTTAATTTCATTTGCTATCTTTTCAGAGATTTCTGGTGTGTTACTTTTGGAGTCCTTTATTTCAGTGTCTCTTGTACTTGCTCCTGGTGGACTAGATATTTGAGATTGCACTTTGCTTTATTGTTTTGCCAGTTTGCCTTTTTGAGTAAATATTTGGTCCTTCAGTCTCCCTAGTGTCAACTGTTGGTAGTGTGTATCTTGGGGTCCTACTGTAAGGTTGGTGTTTGTCCAGTTGCTGGGTCCCACAGTGAATAGGTGGGCCAGTCACCCGACTTCCTGCTGCAGGGCCTGTTGGGTGAGTCCTATATTCTTCCTGGGTTGACAAGCTTAGTATAGATGTAAGTCAAATCTGAGTTCCTGCTAGTACTTTATATTCAGGTTGTTCCAGGTCATCTATTCTCCCTGTCTATAGTGTTTGTGTCAGCTGAGGCCCTACTGTGTCCCTGTTGTGTGCCTGTGTGTCTCATAAACCCTTTTGATATTCTTCAATTTGGGAGAGTCCTTCTCGGCACACTGCTCACTCTGCCTGATGCTTTTCTGTGTATAGGAAGGGGTAACCCTCACTTTTGTCAGACTTACCAAGGTCTTCCAGTTAGTTGGAGGGAGCTTTACTACTGGCCCTATTTACCCAGTGTACACCTCTATTTCAGAGGCATACTCACCACACTGACTGAGATTTTTTTTTTCAGTGAGGCAGTCACGTAATCTCCCTTCAAGCTAGCACAGATAATCCACTGTAGAACAAGGTTCTTCTGGGAGCAGAATTCCAAGTTTGTGCTGTTCGCACTGGGATTTCTCCACTGGTGTGGATTACAGATGCTGTCTGCTGCCTGGAGTTCACTGAGCATAGTCTGGTTAGGCCTGCTGGTCCCTCTCGTGCGTCCTGAGGCAGACATGTCTTACTGCCTGGGGTGGAGTTCCAAATTTTCCCCATGCCCACTGGGATTCCACTGCAGTGTCCTTCTTAATGTCCTTCTTAATGTATTAACTTTAGGTCCTGAAGGTATTTCCATGGAGAATTTTTAATTTCCCCTTCCATTCTTTATTATACTAGAACATATTATCACTGTGTTTAATAATTAGTGGTAATTCTGTCCTTCCATAAAGCTTGCATTTGAATCCTGTACCATGTTTCCCAAACTCTTTTCTATTTTCTAGTTCAGGGCTCAATCAAATTCCTTTCTGCTTTTTATGCAAAAGATTTATAATCCCTAAACTTTTAGTTTAGTCTTTGATGTATATGAAATGCTGTTTCTTGGAGATCAAATTCAGATATTACTTCTTAATTTGAGGTCTTGCACTGAGTAAGTTATTCTTGAGAAAAAATTCTGTGATCACCATTGTTCTATCACACTATATTATATAATTTCATTTTGACATACCAAATAAATATTTTTCATTTTAAAGCCTATTTTAAGCCCAGTTTTCATGTTTTTTTCTTTGTATGATTCTCTCTTTCACTGGAGAAGACCAAAGGATGGATGAAGGAAGGAGCTTTGGCTGACTTGTTTAGTGGTAAATCCTCAAGGCCTCGTAGAGTGAGTAGAACATCTTTATGCCATTAAACACTATTTAATAAATAATTGAATAAATGTAGATTGAAGAGAGCATCATCAGTCACTTAGCCTATTAAAATTAGTTGAAAACCTATCATACCAATTTATAGAAGTAAAATTGTTGGGCTGGGGATTTAGCTCAGTGGCTTAAGTGCCTGCCTTGCAAGCACAAGGTCGTGAGTTCGATCCCAGGTATCCAAAAAAAAAAAAAAAAGAAGTAAAATTGTCTCACTCCCAATGTTGAGAAATTAACAAATGAATTCATAATGAATATAAATAAATTGATATAATTACAATAAAATAGAATCACATATTCATCAAACAGTTACATGAAATGTATCCCCTAAGTAGTATGAGTAAAATTGAAAAATAATAATTGTTTTCTGGACAAACAGATCCTGATTAATCACTAAAGATGGATTATTGGTTGCACAGGAATTTTCATCAGCGCTATGTTCGTGGCTTGTGTTCAAACAAAGTTAAGACTTTGCTTACCCTGCATAAATACTTTGCCCAGGACAGTAGGCTTTTAAATCTTGAACAAAATCAGACAAATTCAGACTAGATGGAATTCTAACTTTGATGACAAGAACAATACCTGAATCGCATATAGGGTTACTTTTTGACCAACCATATTTGTATTTCTTTACAATGTAAAAATAAAGTATAAAATGTTCAGCGAGAAATATAATGCATTCAATGTCATAGAATTTTCTTTATTGTTATTCTGAAAGATTCCCTTCATCTAGTGTTAAAATGAAGATTTTATAAATCATCATTTAATGTAAACTGTTTTCTATGGTCATTTTGTGGTTTTTAATCACCATTGATAAGATGGATTTCTGATCTGCAAAATAAATAGTTAGACCATGAGCATAAAATTTCAAGATTCTTCTTAATTGTCTATTGTATTGTAAACTGTGTTTTCTACCATTATTTTTAGGTTTTGTGTTTTGTTTTTGCTGTTAAAAGAATAAAATATATCCCAGTATATAGGAGGCAAATTCATTTCTTCTATCGATTTTGTAGAACATGAATCTTCAACCATTTGGCCAACCTGCACCATAATGAGTGAAGAAAAATTATTTTGAGCAACATAAAAAATACAATATTATTAAAAGTTTAAAATTATAGCATCATATTACCAGCTGATGGTACCACCTGTGGCTTATGAGTTTCACAAGTTGGACATGCCTGTTTAGAAGGAAGGTTATGTTTATAAGAGTAAAATTGCTCCTCTGTCTTCTGAAATGAAATGATGTGACCAGGCAATTGGAGAGCCACAGAAACTGCCCAATGTGTAGACTTACTGGACTGTATAACACTTTTAAACTGTGGCACAAAATATGATCATGCTTTGCGACTTTAATACAAACATTTCTGCTCATTGGTGAATTTAAGTATCTTTCTATTAGATTATTACTACTAACTCATTTTTTGGATTTACCTTTGTGTATGCTGGCTATTTCTTTTGTGGGGAGTTTTTTGCTTGCTTCTTACTGATGAGAAACTTCTTTTTTGTATGTTGGATATCATTTCTTTATTTCTTATACCATTTGCAAATTTATTTCTCCTATTGTATCACTTGTCTTTCAGCATAATTTACATTTTTGTAAAATGTGTTTAGCAGCACGGTTTGACTTTTTAAAAAATTTACTTTTAAAAGCATCATTAGTTTATTAGAAAAGTATGCAATTCAGGAACAACCAGGGAAAAGAGATGTGTAGGATATGGTACAAGAGTACAGAAATGAAAGCACTTATACGTTCAGTAATGTAGAGACTCTCTGAATTCTCTATTCTTTTGGGATTTATAGGTGTAACTAATAAGTCACAAGCCTTTGGTGATCCACTCAACCTTGGCCTCAGTCCCTTCCCTGAAAGTTAAGTGAATGTAGTTGAAAGTTACAAGTCTCTGGAATTTGATTGGCTCCCTTGAAACTCTAGCCAGGATGCTCCCTACAAGGGTTCTCATTTGCATACAAAAAGACACTTATCAATTGGAATTTTCAAGTGTTTTAGGTGTTATGTGCTAGAAAATGTGGGTGAAGACCAGATATATTTCTTTTTTATGTCACAATTCACTCTATGATCTCTAGCCACCAACCCCTTATACTAAACAAATTATAAATATCATACTGAAAAATTGCTAGAATACAATTTAGCCACTAATAATTATCCTAAAACATTGTCATATCATACTAAAATGATTGCAGGGAGAAGTCATTGGCTTTGCAGATTTTCACTGTAGATATTGCAGTCATCTACCATGATGTGAATGTTTGTGTCCTCAAAAAATTCAGATGTAATCTAATCCTCAATGAAAAACTAGTAAGTGATTCAGCCTTTGGGAAGTGCTTAGGGATGGAGCCTTCATAAATATGATTAGTGACCTTACACAAGAAGTTCAAAGAAACTTGTTTGTCTGTTTCACCATATGAAAATGTAATAGGAAAGCACCATCTATGAACCAAAGAGCAAACCCTTATCTGTCCTTCAATCTTTTAACACTTTGATTAAGAATTCTCAGCCTTGGTGATTATAAGCCATAAACTTCTGTTGTTTAAACATGTCACCCTGCTTAAAGTATAGTGTTAGCTCTGTCCAAACAGACTAAGACCAATCCCAATAGCAGGAGTGGTCTTGACAAACTTACAGTTCATACTTTTTGACATCTGACGTACAACTACATTAAGCAGCATCACTGTCTCCTGTTCTGGTATACTTGAGAAGATTAAGATAACATTGGATTTCTGTCACTATATAACACGTTTATTCACTCTTGTACCCTTTTTTTCCAGTTCTGGGAACTGAACTCAGGGTGTCACTCAAGCTAGGCAAGCACTCGACATTGCCATGTATAATTTGTATATTCATCTTGGAAAATTGGTAAATATGCACATCACATTTAGTTGTTTCCCATCCACTTTCATGTCCTCTGTGCCCCTCCCAAATTATTTTCCATTTCAACCAAGTTCTTCTTTTACTTTGCTCTTCAAAGTATTTATATTTTGGGTTTCTAGAATATCAAAAAACATGTATTTAATGTACTGAGTCAGATGTATACTTAGCATTTTGGTCTCAAAAATCCATTTTCTTACAAATGACTCATACTTAACCTTCTTTATGGCTGAGCAGTACTGCACTGCATATATATATATATATATATATATATATATACATATATATATACACATATATATATATATACATATATCTCACATATATATCACATATGTATATATCACATCTTCTTTATTCATTTGTAAATGTTCATATATGCCACTTACATAACTTAGCTACTGTTAGTTATGCTGTTATAAACATGAGCATACATATATGTACCTATACAATATGACTTTAACTCTTCTGAGATGGTACTCAAAATAGATATAGCAGCATCAAACAGAATGTTTAGTTTTTTTAAAGGGTCTTCTATATAAATTTCTATAGTGTTACTTTAGTTTATATTCCTTCCAACAGTGTAAAGAGTTCTTTTTCCCTCATAATCTCATAAGCATTTGTTGGTTTTTGAATTCTTGATTCTTACTAGGGTAAAATGCAATCTCACTGCTGATTTGCATTCTTCTGATGATCAAAGGTGCTAAACATTTTCCCTATCATTATCATCTATTTGTACTGGTTCCTTCAGAAAGTTTCCATTTCAGTTGGTGATTCTTGATTAGATCTTTTATTCTGGAGCAGTCTATTTTTTGAGTGCTTTGTATATTCCTGGTACTAGTGCTGGAAGGAGTAGCAGAACCAAGCATGCTGTTGGTTGCTTCATCACCCTGTGAACTGTTTCCTTTGCTTTGAAAAGCTTTTTAATGTTATATGATACCATTGGTGGATTGTTGATATCATTGTTTGTGAAATGGGAGTCTATGTAGAAAATTGTTATCTGAGCCTTTGTTTTCAAAAGTTTTACCAACTTGTTTTCCTCCAATTTTGTTTGTTTGATTTTTTTTCTTGATTTTTGAAATAGGGTCTCACTATGCAATTCAGGCTGCCTTTGAGCTTGCTCTGTAACCCAGACCAATCTTAAACTTGCAATGATTCTCCTGCCTCAGCCTCCCAAGTGCTAGGATTATAGCCATGTGCCACCATGCCCGGCTGGTATTTCTGGTTTTTGTATCTGAATCTTTGACCCATTTTGATAGAATTCAGTACAGGGCGAGACAGTTTAAAGTAACTCTACAATGTGCTGATAACCAGGACATTGGTTATCTGTTGTCATATGACTGAACATGTGCAGGGTTATTTTGAATGATTTATTTTTTTTCTGGTGGTGAACATGTCCATTTTGATGCCAGTACCATGCCTATTTTCTTACTGTAGCTTTGTAGTCTAACTCAAAATCTGTTACAATGCCTCTTGCTTTGTTTGGATTTGCTCAGTATTTCTTTGGCTATTCTGTTTCTTTCCTGGTTTCATTTAAATATCAGGATTTTTTCTAGCTCTGTGAAGAGTATTTCTAGTTCGGTGAAGAGTGTACATGAAAATGTATGTATAATTTTTGATAAGGTGGACATTTTGATATTATTGGTTCTATCTAGGTACAGTTTTTTTTTTTCATTTTCTAATGTCCTCTTCAATCACTTTTTTCAGAGTCCTATTGTTTTTTGTTAGAGAGGTCTTTTACTTCCTTGGTTAGGGTAATTCTGTCTGTTTAACTTTTTTGAAGTCACCATGAATGGAATTGTTGTCTGACTTATTTCAGAGTGGGTTTATTGTTGGTGTACAGGAACACTATTAGCTTTGTGTGTTTATTTTGGATCCTGCACTATGTTAAATTTGCTTATTAGGTCTGAGAGTTTTCTGGTGGAAATTTTGTGTGTTCTGTGTAAATGATCATGTCATATGCAGGGAAGATAGTTTGACTCTTTCCTGTCCTATTCGTGTCCCTATTATTTCTTTCATTTGCATTACTTCTCTGTACATCCCTTTTCTGAATTATATTTGGTGACCAATACATCAAATGGGAGAGAGGAAGATAAATTTGGAATAATGTGAATAAGAAAGAAAATAATTATACTCATCATTCCAGGGTCTTTTCTCTTTGGCAAAAATGACACAGTCACACAATTGTTCCACTCCAGGTCCTTTTCCTTAGAATCACCAGAAATGGAGAGGAATCCAGCTGAAAAGGACCCAGTAGTAAATGATTCCATTTGTAATAATTTTTTCTGAATAGGAAATTTTCCAGAGAAAATAGATTGGTGTTCACCTAAGGTAGGGTGAGTTGAAGAAAAATAAAAAGTGAAATGTTAAGGGATATATTAAAAAGATAAAATTATAAAACTCTTAGAAGGAAATATAGAGGTAAAGTCTTTAAAATCGGTTTTATTGGTACAGTTTTGGCATACACAATGATCACATTATCACAGATTTTCAATCTCCTTCTACTTGATTTTCTTTTTCTCCCCATTCCTGTCACCTCCTTCAATCTTCCTTGTCTTCCCTATTTCAAAAGCCTCATTTCTATTTTTTCCTTCTTTTTTTCCCCTTTTCCCTTTCTTCTCTTTCCCTCTCCCCCTCCCGTGTTCTTCCCATTTGTATGTTTTGTAGCAGTAAACTTTTGTGACTTTGTCTTAGGTGATTATGTTTTGGCTATAGCATATTAGATACTGAATCTTAGGGCAAATGTTTTTCTGAGGTGATGAAGTATTCTCAGGTGATTTGGGGGTAGTTGCAAAATTGTGACTATACTGAATAGTATTTATTGATTTATACAATTTGTTAGTAAATGCTATGATATATGAAATATACTTCAATAAAGCTTTTGTTCTGTTTTGTTTTTTGTCTTTTTGAGGCAGGGTCTCAATATTCAGTTCAGGCTGGCCTTGAGCTCACTTTATAGCCCAGGCAATGATCCTCCTGCCTGAGACTCCCAAATGCTGGGATTACAAAGATGAGCCGCCATGCTTGGCTAATAAAGCTTTTTAAAACATATTTTAAAGACTTCTTTTATGTTAAAAAACCAGATATATCAAATTCTATCTAGTAAATGTTGCAATCTGGGAAAAACGGGGGAAATAGAGAAAAAATTCTGGCTGAACAAGAATGAATGTCTGAGTGTGCTAAAACAACAATGAATTTTGTTAAAATAATGATAAAAATAAATGAGCTCTTTTTAAAACTTTGACATTAATTTTTTTCCTTGGTTTGGTAAAGCATAACTTATTTCATCTAAACATTGTCATTCTCTCACTGGAAAATACATTGGCCTCTACTTAGTGAAATAAGCACAGAGCTCCAGAATCTTTGTCTGAGTGAGTAAATCTGTTTCAGCTCTTGCTGGCTATAACAATTCCCTTTGATTTACAAGTTAATCTGAACTACTCCTCTAAGAATAAACTGGTTATTATGTGTGTCTATTGGGTGAGTTCTACTGGCAAACCTTGTTCTCTCACAGAAAATGAAGAAGAATGAGTAAGTTAGGGACTGAAGATTTCAATTTATCACCAATGCCACACACATGCCTTCAGATCTCTTCTAAAGATTACATTTTTTCCCTTTGGATTGAGAACTCAGGGAGATTTCAACGAGTACACAGTCATGGTTTTATAGCAGATATACCTGGTACTTTTCCAAATTAATTAAACTCCTTAGAATATCTTCTCTGCTTTTGAAATCAGTTCACTTGTGTTGTTGAAGCTAGGCATGCTACTCGCATTTTTCATTATTTGAGTCTACTATTTTCCATAATTCTCATATTATATAGAATATGCTATGTTTCCAATGTATATAATGTATCAATAACTGCCACTATTCCTAATTGATGTACAAAGAGTTACTGAATTTATCAATAACAATACTCATTGCTGTGTCCTACCAAAATATTTAGATTTGTAATCTCCTACTATTATGGAACTGAATTAATAAGGACAGTGAGAAATCTGGAAGCAACTCTTGGTATAACAAAACAAGTATACGGTGGGACCAGAAAGACTGGTGTTAAAAAACAAAAATCAAAATAATATCTGGGGTTAGTCATTTATTATTGAGTGGCATAAGTAAAATACTTAAACTCCTTCAACCTTACGTTCATAATTTTGAAAACAAGAGTAATAAATCTATTTTAGATATTGTGTAGGGAATTAAACAAAATAGCAAATTAAAAAATTAGTGCTATGTGTTAGATATTGTAAATGCTTAGAATTTATCTTTTCTTTTTTCTTGTGTATTTATAAGTTTGTTGTTTTCAAACAAATCTACTTTCCAGAAGCATATGTTTTAATCTAGGAATAAACAAAACCAAACACATAAAAATAAACAAACAAATGCATAAAATTGTATTACAAATTTGAGAGAGATTTGTAGCTTGGGATGAAAGGGGAAATAGATGGTTAGAATTAAATTTTTAAAAATCATTAACTAAGAATAAGAAGGTTCACTTCTTTGTTTGTTTTCAAAACTGGGATTCAAACCCTGCAGTACTCTCCCACCAAACTACATTCTCAACCCTTTTTCCTTTTCTTGTATTTACTTATTTACTTTGGTGCTGGGCTCTAACTCACGGCCTTCCTTCATGTGTATTTAGGGTAGTTATTTTTCAGTTAAACCCTTGGAAAACACTCATCCCCAGGCTGGGTTTGCATGAGCTGTCCTGCTGCCTCAGGCGCCCACAGGTCTGGAACTATAGATGTGCACCTCATGCCCAGCTCAAAGATATTTTTACCTTTCAAAAGTGCAAAACTGGCCTAGAGAGTGGTGGCATGTACTAGTATGATCCCAGCTGCTTGTTAGGTTGAGGCAAGAGATTTACAGACTTGAGGCTAGCCTGAGCAATTCAGTGAAACTCTGTATCAAAAAAAATCAAAGAAGGGTCTGGAGATGTAGCTCAGTACTCCCTGGCTTTACTAGTACTACTCCAAAAGGGAAAAAGGAGGAAAAAAGAAGAAATGAAGGGGGGGGGCAAGAGAAAGAAGGAGGAAGAAACAAGGAAAGAAAGGAAAAAAGGAAAGGTGAGTATGAAATCTGACCTCAGATATTCAAAAGATTTTAAGAAATGTTTTCTTCCAACCAAATCACCATAGCCTCTAGCTATTAAACCATCCCTTCCAATTCGGTACTCTCTTGTGAGACAAAAATCGCTCCTCAAATTGTTAAAGAAGCTAATTAGACCCAGCTAGAACCGGCCTGATAATAGGCAAGGGAATTTTTCAAGGGCGTCCATGTCAAAAGCGTCATTTCATACAGGTCCGGGTTTGTGAAAAACTGCACAAAGGGAATGTCGCCACTTCAGATCCCCGAGGAGTTCAGGCCTTTGCCAGCACGAGCGAGCGGCATTGTACACAAGCCCTCGCTCCGTTTCTGCGCAAAACATTGAAGTGGCTAGTGTCAGTTCGCTGCTTCCATCTTCACAGTCAGCAAGTTAAAAAAGAAAAAGAAATGAATTTCCAGCCTTTTAATGTGATACCCTCAGAACACTGGCATGGGAATTCTTTTTCCAAAAGAAAGAAAGGCAGGATAGTTAAAGTATTATGCAAATCAGCACCTCTCAAGGGGAACAAGAAAACATTCTAGAGTGGCACGTCACACCAGAATGATGATTGTTTCTTTTTACTTCAAGAAATATATTTAATTTCAACTGACAATTTAGTCCTATTACTAAGTAGGATATTTCAAAAATACGAAGTGGATGAAGAAATGGAAAGCCGCTAGGTAACCTGTTGTGATTATCAGTGTACTCACTATACGGAGTGACACAGCAGTCACCTTTATCTTGACAAATGCTGTGTGGTGCCAGGGACATTCAACAACAAAGTATCCCCTACAAACCGGCTCCTGTGCAAAAGATAGGCTAGGAAAACTTGAGTTATTCCTTTTCTCTCTCTTCCTAGTGATCAGAGTTAAAAGGTGGTGCACGTATTTTTAACCATTTTGAGGAAAAATTTGTAATGTGTGAAACAGGGTACAATTCAGTTAAATTCTCTGATGATGCTGCCATTATTTAACAGCTCCACTCTGCTATTTCCATATTGTGTGCAACCCTAAATATAGCCCAGAAGATTAAGCCTCCAAAAGGAGGTTTTCAAAATTCAAGATTTTTGTCTCATATCTGTCTTTTACTAAACTAAATATGTCCTGTGACCCCTGACAACTCACTTAGTAATGTACGAGTTTCCTTTTAGCAAATCGAAAGATTCCTTGCAATTTCGAGGTATACAAATATTCAAAACCTGCTATCACTGATACTTATAATAAGAAAATACATCTACATTGGTCAACTAATTTAGTCCTACTGCTTCTATAAAAAAAGAAAGACACCCTAAAGGAAAGTTATTACTTTAGACATGCTGAATAGGTTCAACAAAATGTAACGGGAAGGAAATATAACTAAAATGGATTTCCAATTCTATGAAGACAGAGTTATAGTTGGCCAGTATATACTTCAACCATAAAACAAGTATATTGATGGATAAAATTTATGAAGCAGCCATTTTCAGGTAATGAGCAACAGAAAACATGAAAATACCTGATGTGAACTTTGCATCTATTCCGATTGTGTCTGAAGCATTTTTAAAATTTTGTCTAAGGGAGTAGTGACCAAAAGATATTAATTACTTTAGAGGACAGAAAACAAAAAAACAGAAATTGGGCTTGTTAAACAGGCAGAAATTTGTGAGGCAGAGAAAGAGCCACAGAGAGTTACACAGAGATTTCCTTGAGTCTGGTTAAATATTAATTCACATAAACGGGATAAGACCATGAGGACCAGCAGAACGTCAGTTTTGAGTCTGGTGCCTTAGACAACTTGGCTATCCTGATACCTGGAAACAACAGTTTTTTATTTGTTTGTTTGTTTTGTTTTGGGTATTAATTAATAAATAATTATTATTAATATTAATTAATAAATAATAAATAATTTTATGGTGGCCCAATAGTACTGGGAAGAACTGAAGTTCTGATAACCATGTAAAAACATATCACTGAATATCATTCCATCATTAAACTAAAAACCCACAATGGCTTCTTTTCATAACTAGATATTATTTAGCCTTAGAGAAAGTGTCATGCTAAATCACTGCTAACAAAACTTGAAACTAGCTTGAATTTAAGGAAAATGATTCAATAGTAACTCAACTGGTTGGCAGAATAAAAATGAAAGTTTTTGAAAAGAAAATCAGGTTCTCAATGCAGCGTAAAATTGGTGTGGTTTAAAATATTGCAACCCACAATCTGGAGAAAATAGTCAATGGAAACATGCTTTGTGACATTATTGTACAAATTAGCAGATTAGAAATGATTTCAATCATTGTTGTAGATATGTTCAAAGAATTAACAGAAAAGATGGACATAATACATAAAAAGAAGGCATAAAGTCCAAAGAAGATGAAAAAAAGATGTTCTGAAATCCTCGAGATTTCAGAAACAAGTAAACAAACAATCCCCAAATATTATAAACAACAAAAACGCACAGATTCAGAATTGCTAATATTTCCAAAAAATAGAAAAAAGGTTTTAAAACAAACCAATGAAAAAACAAAACAGACAAGAGCACATCAGTAAGAATGGATTCTAATGTTTTGCCTGAATAATGAAAGCATAAAGCTAAAAACAAATATTTAAGATGATAAAAATAAATTTTTCATCCTTGACTTGTCTGTTCAGAAAAAAATGGCATTATAAATGTAGGCAAGATAAAGACATTTTCTCTTTAAGACAAAAAGAATTTGACATTGGAAGAACAGAAGTAAAAGAAATGTTAAAGCCAGTTTTTTTCAGAATTAGCCAGAAAGATGATTTCTGATCCTTTATGATGTCCACATAAATGAGTAGAGAAAGGAAATTCATAAACCTGAGTGCAAGTATAGAAGTTTGTTGATTTTTTTATTTTTAAAGCCTTTAAAGAAAAGTACTATCTTAAGAAAATATATTTTTGTAGAATTCAGATTGTTTAAAGTAAAACAATATATTCATATTTAGTGTTTGTAATAAATGTAAAAATAAAATGACTGAATTATTTCATAGGCTTTATGTAGGAAGCAGTAAAATTTGAAGTTTGTAGATATCAGCATTCAATACAATCTCTAGATGTATAGTGTAAAGTTAGATAAAGCTTTAAAGGTTATGTGAGAATGATAGAATAATAAAGAAGTACTTAGTTAATCTGAAAGGAACCAGAAGAAATGAATAACAATATAAGACACAAAATTGTTTTTAAAATTTGGACAACAGTAGATATAAACCAATGTACAGAAATAGTTTTCTAACGTCTGTTATTTACAGGAAAGCTCTTTCTCTTTTAATAGACAATTTGAAAGAGATTAATGGAAATAAAAAGAAAGGTAAAACATGTATACCTAAATCAACATCTAACAATGTAGTCCTCAAGAAGAAAGCCTTATTATCAGATACGCAGTGGGCATTTCAGAATGACCAAGGCCAATTCATAAGAAGACATACACACCACACTCACTAGTGGGTGGAAGACGCTGATAGAAAAAACTCAGTAGGGATACAAAGAAATAATATGTACGGCAGTATTAGACACCCATTCATTTTACAGGAGCATGAGGACTATTTGAAATGAAGACTATTTGAAATGAAGCTATAATTTTAATCAAGAGCCTCAAAGGTATGAAATCATACAACACGTACACTGAAATGACAAAATTTAATTAGAAATTAAAAAGAGACATTGAAAGATCCTAATATATTGTGAAAAACAGGAACACACTTGTATAAAATTTATGTTTAAAACAAGAGCCAACCATATTGGAAAATACTTATTTTTGAATAATAATGAAAACATAGCTTTTAAGGTAAAACTGGATGCCTGGGCAATTTGTGATTCTATTACAATGTGTTTAGAGTGAAAAGTGTAACTTTAGCTCCTATGTGAGAAAAAAGAAAAGAATATTATTAATTATTCAAATGCCTACCATAAATTTTAATAAAAAGTTACCTATTTTGTTTTACTAAAAAATCACCTAAGCAAGCCAGGAATGGTGGCACATTCCCGTATTCAGCAGCCTGAGGCAGAAGAATCTTTGAGAGTTTGAGAACAGCCTGGGCTACAAAGTGAGCTCAAGGCCAGTCTGAGCTACATAGTGAGACTCTGTTCCAAAAAGATGAAAAAATAAAGTTATCTAACTAATCCCAAATAAATAAAAGCAAATAATAAACATAAAATGGACAATAAATTGGTCAGAGATAGAAAAACAACAGAGGGAAAATTCATGAAATCCCTTATTATCTGCATGAAGTCTTACTATCCTCCACAAATAAAGAAAAATAACTTTTAATAAACACATAACTAGACTGATCAAGGATGAAAAGAGGAGAGAAAACCTGAGAACCAGGAAAAAAAGTAGAAACATTTGAAAGCTATAATTATGAACAACTTGTTAATTATAAATTTAACAACATGCAAAAAAATGAGTGAATTGAAAACTCAGAGTTAAGAGGCTGACTCAAGAAGATTAACTAAAACAATGCTGCTGTCCAGACACTGGAATTTTTATAATTAGCTATTTTTCACAAGGAAATCTTCAGGTGCAGATGCTTTCACTGTTGAAATTTAGAAAAAGTTAAAGGAAGAACTGGTATAGATAATAATTAAAGTCATTCAGAAATTAGTATAGAAGGAAATTCCTTCAATTTATCTTACAGGATAAGTATAAACTTCATAGAAAAACTAAGCAAAGGTATAACAAGAAAATAAAATTCCACACCAGGATACTTAGACATGATAAAAAAAAAAAATTTTTAAGTCAAGTCTGGTAGAACCAAAAAAAAAAAAAAAAAAAAAAAAAAAAAAAAAAAAAAAAAAAAAAAAAAAAAAAAAAAAAAAAAAAAAAAAAAAAAAAAAAAAAAAAAAAAAAAAAAAAAAAAAAAAAAAAAAAAAAAAAAAAAAGAAAGAAAAGAAAAGAAAGAAGATATAACAAGGACAAGAAAATAAAATTCCACACCAGGATACTTAGACATGATAAAATATTTTTAAGTCAAATCTGGTAGTACAAAAAAAAAGAAAGAAAAAGAAAAGAAAAGAAAGAAATAAGATAATATAGACAAATGGAATCTATTCCTAAATGGAAAGGAGATTTAGCATTTAAAATCAATCAATATAATTCACTATATTAATAGAATGAAAGAGATAAAATATGTCAATGGATACAGAGAAAGCATTGAACACATTTCTTTTTTTTTTTTAATTTTATTTACAGGGAAAGCACACCAAAACAAAACAAAACAAAACAGAAAAATGGGTAGCAACAATACAGAATTCCAAGGAAAAAAAGAAAAGAACAAAAAAACACTAAAAAATCATTACTTGATAACTTACATACTGTCATCTAGGAAATAATTTGAACACATTTTCTTAAAGAGAAAAAGATACAAACAAAGATACAAAGATAAAAACAAAGAATTTCAAAAGCAAGAGAATAAGAGATTGACAATGGTTAATATATTACATGTTGTTATCTTCAAAGTAGTTGCTCAGATTACAAGATATACATATGCATAATTGATCACTGCTCTCTTCAATGAACTAAGAGAAATCAGTAGTATAATATTAGCTATCTTGTATATGTATGCTTGTTTGTTTCCTTTTCCCTTCCTTCTTCTATCCTGAGTATCTCAGTTGTTCTTTCCTTTTGGGCTGTTTCTTTCCCTTTCACAGTATCCATTGTTGATTTTACGTCTTACTTACTTTTCAGTTTCTTACACTGGGGAGACAATATGATGTTTACACATATGGCTCTCATTTATTTTCCTTAGGAGTACGGACTCTAGTTGCATCCATTGATCTATAAAAACCTTAAGTTTATCCTTCTTTATAGCTGAGTAGTGCTCTATTATATAAAAATACCACATCTTTTTAATCCATTCCTCAGCTAATGGGCATTTGGGTTGTTTCCAACATTTAGCTATTCAAAATTTTGCTGCTATAAACATGGGTGCACATATATGGCTGTGGTATGATCTTTATTCTTCTGGGAAAATACCCAGAAAGGGAATAGCTGTATAAGACCTCCAATCCAGGATTTTTGAGGAATCTCCACATGGTTTCCACAATGCTTGCACCAGTCTACACTCCCACCAACAATGCAGAAGGATTCCTTCATCTCCACAGTCCCTCCAACACTTGTTATTGGCTGATTTCTTGATGGCAGCCATTCCCTCTGGGGTGAGATGGAATCTCAGTGTTGCTTTAGACTATATTTCTCAAATGACCAATGATGTTGAACATTTTTGCATATATTTATTTGCCATTTGTATTTCTTCCTAAGAAATGCTTTTTTATCACAGAAACCTATTTTTGGATTGGTTCTTCTAGTATGGGGGAGAGTTGAGTTTTTCAATTCTTTAGGTTCTAGATAGAGCTCCTTTGTTTGAGGGACAGTTGGCTAAAAATTTTTCCCATTCTGTGGGCTTTCTTTTTGCTGTATTGGTGATTTCTTTTGAGGTGAAAAAAAACTTTATAATGAGATCTCAGTTGTTATTCCATGAATTATCTCCCTTGCAGTTGGTTTTTTTCATGAACTGTGCCTACCTCTGTATCTTCAAGATTTCTACCTACTTTGTCATCCAGTAGATTTAGTGTTTCTATTTTAATACTTAGACCTTTGATGGTTTGTATGTTTGTTTGTTTGTTTGTTTTTAGTACCCAGGCTCAAACTCATGACGTGCACTTGCCACTGAGCTGAATCCCCAGCCTTTCTGATCCATTTTGACTTTGGTTTAGTGTGTAGTGATAAGCATGGATCTAGTTTTAGTCTTTGGCACATAGAAGGCCGGTTTTTCTGGTACCATTTATTAAAGAGGCTATGCTTCTCCCAGAGAACACATTTTTGCCCCTTTGTCAGAGATAAAGTGACTTAATGTGTTTATGGTTGTGTCTACTTCTTCTAATGAAACACATTTTAACTCACATTCACGGTAATATCTCATAGCAAAGTGGAGAGAAGTCCTTCAAAACCAGATACAGGCATTTATGAAAATTCCATTGCTAATATCACACTTAACTTTGAAAGATAGTGATTTCCCTCTAAGTTTAGAGGTACAACTTACTTTGTGTCTACATCTATTTAGCACTGTCCTTGATGAAATATTCAGTGAAATAAACAAGAATAGTAAACAAAAATATGAATATCAGTTTCACATATATAATATAGTAATGAACAATTTTCAAATCAAATCAAAATACCATGTATATTAGCATCACAAAATGTTACATTACCATCATAAATTATACCCCATGTAGTTTTAAACTGGGCATATACTGTGAAAGACCACTAAACAAAAACATACAAAGACTGGAGAGATTTTTAAAAGGTTTAAAATATTAATAAATTGGAAGATACAATATTATGAATAAGCCAATATAGCTCCTAAACTATTTGAAAAGAAATTCCTGCACAAATTAAAAACTCTTTCTTATTCTTTGTTTTCTTCATTTCCTTACATATTTTTAAAAATGTACCATACTCTTTCCCTATTATTAGTATCTTACAAGGCTGTGTAGATATAAATAAGAATTTGGGTACATTGTTTATTGGGTAATTTTCAAATCACTGATTTTTTAACTATAAATATGGCAAACAAGAATAACATTGAGCATGTGTCTTCTCACTTCTCCATTAACCCTCAAGAAATAGTTATTACAGTCTTCCTCATATTATAGGTAATAATTTAAGGCATAGACAAGCTATATTACATGCCCAAAGTCACCAAACATAGGATTCAAATACAGTTCTACTCTAAGTCACAGAACAGGTAGGATTTATTGTCCACTGACTATGAGCAGGGCATAGCAATCTGTGGGACCATCACAAAATCATCCATGGAATTATTATTACTATGTCAACATTTCTTTTTTTATCAAGTCCAAGGAAATTCAGTTATAATAGAAGCATTTACCACAGTTACATTTTCATCATAACTAACACAAGCTAATATTCTGTATAAAATTACTACCATGAATTAACTTTATGTCTGCAGAAAATGGGATTGTATGTAATTACTGATTTCCATTCACAGTAAAAAAGCAAATTATCTCCACCAACATAAATGTGTCATAAATTGTTTTGAGGCATAATGAAGAAATGAATTTCTGAAAGAAATATGGACCAAATCTGCCAAATTATTGTAAATGATAGCCCCTTTAAAATTAGGGCATGTAATTGCAATTGGAAAATGTTATCCTGCTAATGGTTACATTATTACTTGGCTAGACCAATAATCTTCTTTGCTGATGTTCCATTTCTAGAGTATTGACAGGTTTTACACATTTTAACATCAAAATGCCATCATATTTATATATATAGAATGATTTACTGTTTTCCACATCAGATTTGTCATAGCAGTGTCATACATGAATGTAATATAATGACATTTTAATTGAAAGAAGATTTGGTAAATAAAAATAAACCTATTTTTCTTTATATATTTCTAAGTTTCTGACAATTTTAAGCTGAATATACTTTTAATCCCAAAGGTTTTTCTAACATATGCCCACTTGCATTTAATCTTAGTGAGTGCAAATAACCTTTACTATGTGACATTTGAAATCAAAAAGAATAATCAGCTTTATTTCAGCATAGCTTTTTAAAACAATTATCTATTATATTTTGCAAAAGAATGTAACATCTGCATCACAGTCATAAATAATAATGGTGTGATCCTTTTACTGTAAAACTTTCATGCTGTCTATAGAAGGAATCATTATGTCAATTTATCTATCCAGTAGTACTCAATTAAAATGTTTTAAAACTAAATTTCCAGCCCAAGTATATAGCTCCGTGGCATAGTGCCTGCTTGGCAAGGGACAGGTCCTGGTTTTGATTCCAAGAAAGAAAAAAAATTCTATTGAACATTGAGTGACTAAATTTGAGGCTCCATAGAAGAATAAGTGATGTCTCTTCTACACTAAATGCTCATCTAACTTAGAGACATGAAGGCTAAATCTCTTGTCACTTCACTAAGATTTCTTGTCACTTTCACTAAGAAGCATGTACTTCTCTGACTATGACTTCTCCAGTGTCCTGGCATAACATTGTTTTAGAAGTAAATTCACTATTCTAGTGCTTGTCCCCACATGAAAGATGTACAAATCAGTATAAAATCATTCTCTCAAAATTGTAAATCAACAGAGCTTTGAAAACTGCTTTACAAAAATGAAAAGTTAATGTCCTCATGAAGGGGTTAAAATATGCTGTCTTGGAACCTTTTCTATTTGAGTTAAACTAATGGCCTTGATAACACAGCCAGTGCAAAATCACTTGGAAATATCTACCATTTTTTAAAAGAAAAAAGACAAAATTCTCATGTGAAAGAGACCCTTCTTATATCAGAAGCAAAATTAGTATCTTATCTTCAAAGATTGGAAGTCTAGGCTGAGAAAATTACTTATCAAACTTGTAATAACTCATTTTTAAGAATTTCCATATAATTTAGTTGCTTTCTCACAATTTACCACCCTTGCCCATTTTATTCTATTAGTAACCAGCTCTACTTTCCCTCTTCATTTGACAATTTAATTTTAAAACTTAACCATCACCTTAAAAGGAGGAACACGTGTAATTTTTTCAGTTCCTATAATGACAAAGAAATTAAACTAGATTTTTTTTAGTACAGGGATCAAAAACTAGATTTATTTATGAATGCTAATTTAATGTTTTTACAGACAAAAGAAAGACTGTGAAGGTTATTTACATATTAGATTTTTCAAAACTTTGTATTTTCTTCATACAAATATGATAAAATGTCCCCTAATGAATTACAGCAACAATTTTTTAGAATTTCCATATTTATTTGTTATAACTTCTTTCTTTAGGGGAAAAAGATTGAATTTACTAATTGTCTTAGTTACCTTTTACTCGTCGCTGAGACAAAATTCCTGATGCCCAAGGTTGGGAAAGGAAAGGTTTATTTCTTACAGTTTTTGCAGGTTTCAGTCCATACTCAGTTGGCTGCAAGGCAGGGTGGCATGGTGGGCCACAGTTCATGGCGGCTGCAAACAGCAAGGTGGAAACCAGCAAGAGAGAGAGACACACCTTCTTCCAGCCATTACATTGTATGCTGGCTCCACCCCTAGGTGGGTGTAGCATTGACACCATCAATCCAAGTGCTAGACAATGAACCAATTACAAATGCACAATGCCAATGCATAAGGTCAGGGGGCCACCAACATAAACCATGACACCAATTAACTAAATTTTATGTTCCAAATCTCTGTTTTACTTGAAATCCCACTCAAGCATCATTTAGTAAACATTTATAAGCTTAGGATAACTAGACTGATGAAAAATTTATTTTAAGCCACTTATTTTCATCTTTAGCCTTCTCAAGACTCCTGGAAAATTTAGAAGTAAAAATCATGGGAAATAACAGCTAACAATATGAACAAATTATTTGAGATTCATTTTACTTATCTGTATAACATGGTTGAAATATAACTACTTCAGTGGAAAATCTAGAGAACTGACAGATCATATAAAAAATGACTGGTCATCATTTTTCCACAAAATGTCTTTGAAATCAGAACTTATAACACAGATTTGGTTTTATACAAGTGTAAAACAGTGTTATGGCTTGTATCTAGATGTCATCCTCAAAAGTTCATGTGGTTATAGGTGGGAAGCTTTGAAGGCAGCTGGATTAGGTTGCAAGCTACTGGAATTAAGAATGTGATGCTGACGCTGGATAAGGGTGTCATGCTGGGATTAAAGGTCATCCCCCTTGGTGTGAGTGGCATCACCCCCAAAACAGGTGGTCTGGATGCACTTTAGAGACAGAAAGAAGTTGCTTTGCTACTTCACTGCTTTGCTGCCCTCCATGTGCCCTGCTTTGCCATGAACTCCTTCTCCTCTGTGACACCCCTCTGCCAAGCCACCTTGCCTTGGAGACAGCTGAATATGAGCTGGAACCTCTGCAGACTAGGGACTGAAATAACCTTTTTCCTCATCAGTGAGAAAAGTGATTAAGACATCACCAATCATAGAATAAAGCACCACATTGTGGTCTAGACTACAACTGATTTGTAATATTCTTTTTATAAGAATTTATGCTATTAATGAGTTAGTTTTATGTTGTTCAGCATTGTATGTTTCATTAAAATCAAATATGATGCCTGGCCACAGCACACCGAGTGTCCAGTGCAGGTTCCTCACACGGGATGTGGATTCTGCCCAGAACGCAGCCCCACAAAGACAGGGATTAGCAGAGACTGTTGATGATAAAGCCTGTTGGGCTCCTTACATGTTCCATTTAAGTGCAAAGACTGAGAGTGTTAACAAAAATGTAAAACCACACAGAAAAATAATCATATATGAAGCAGAGATAGGAACCACATCAATTAATAATGTGTGTAACAACTAATGTAGATGCTTTTAAATACACTATAAATATGGATAACACAATTTGTAGCTCCTTGGGAACCACCTTCATTAAATACTTTGCCATACATTTCAGTATGGGACCTCTTTTTGGAAGGTATATTTGACCTTGCCTTGGTCAAGAATTTGGAGAAAGATATGGAAACTGCATGCACATTAATTTTAAATCAACAGAGCCAACACTCAAAATAATCTCAACAAGCTACACTAAAGAACAAAAATAAGCAGGAATAAATTTAACAGATGTGTGTTACCTTGCTTTTATGTCTGATAAGACTCCTAATTAGTATCCATGAATGTCACCCAGGAAACCTGTTTTTTGACATTGTTTTTCATGGAGCCTGCAACTTTCATTTATATTTAACCTATCTGCATGTAGTGTGGCCTAAGCCAAGCTAGAATATTAAGAGAGCACAGATGCCTATCAACTTTCCAACACAACTCCATGGTGAGAAAGAGGCTTGTGTACTGGATTCCAAATCCTGACTCCACTACTTACTATCCATGGGAAGTTATTTGAATTACTTTTTCCAATTCCTTAAGTAGAAAACTAAGGATTGGAACATCTAAGCCATAAAACTTTTGCTAAAAATGACAAGGATAATAACCTTTTGTCTGTTGGAACATATCTATACATGTCTATCATTAGGCATCATTAATGACCTAGAAATTATTTTATTATATTGTTTTTCATACAAGTAAAACTAAAATTAGTAAGAAAATCAATACAAAAAGCCAATGTCTTACTGCTAGTGAAGCCATGTTTAGAACTAAAATGTGACATCTAAGCCTGAAGTCAATTTAATGATGGATAAAAATCTGTTTATTCTGAAAAGAAAAAAACACCGAACCATCTTTATACAATTTCTGCGCATTGATAATTCTTAAAATTCTTTTCTTCTGCTTCCTGATTCCCTGTATTTGCTATTGTTCTAATCACTGAGGCAACATTCTTGGCTTACTCTAAAGATTGTTGTGTATTTGCTTAACAATTAAGTTTTCAAATGATTCTGTGCTTTACTTAATGAAGGGAATTGGTCTCCACAACTGCCCATTTTCAGGAAACAGACATCTTCAACAACTTTTCAAAAGGAAAAAAATAATCTATTTCCTTTAGAAACCTGCCAGTGATTTTTGATGAATGACATTGAAGAGTTGCAAAGAAATATTTACTGTCACTTTTTTCTTTGCAAATTGAAATTTTTGCACTGTGTGTGTTCTCTCCTCAGTTCTATGTCAGGAATCTTTGACATAGAACAAATGAGAGCAAGATATATCACATACAATTCAAACATACATGGATCACACAAACTCAGCACACACCAATATTCACACAGCTAAAGGAAATTTGGGAGATGGGAAAGGTTTCATGTCAGAAGTAACATAGAGATGATTAGTATAGGACTAGGAAAATGGTACAGTGCAAATACAGGTAGCAAAAATTAATATCATTTTCTAAGAGGACAACTGGCAAAAGAAATAAATATGTAAATATCCCCTGCATTCCACAGAGAATGTGCTAAGCATTTGATCCATAATTTCTACTTTAAGTCTTCAACTGCACTGAAAATAGGTATTACTATCTTTATATGAAAAAGAAACCAAGCCTTTGGAGAATTTAACTAACATGATTAAGTCAAAGCTAAGCAGAAAGGGTGGAGCTGGAATTCAAACCAAAGTATATCTGACTTCAAAGCCCAAGATTATTTCCTAATATCAGGTCTTATCCCATCACCCAACTTCAACACCTTGTCACTGGAGACATAAGATTTGTGATTTGTTAGTATTCTTCTTCTCAGTTTTATTTCACTTCTGCTTTCTAATTTCTAACCTCAACTTTTATTAGAAGTGCTCTTTAGACTTGGAAACAAGCTTGAACTCCACCATTCTTATTCTGTCTGCATCTTTCTCAATACTCATGTGAGTTTGGAAAGTGACCAGCATTTGGATTCAATTCCTACATTTTAACTTCTTTGCAAATGGGTTAGTTCTAGTTAGCTTTAACTAAATTACCAGGAAAGTACAATGTTTTACTGCTACTGTGTACACAAATAAAAAGGAACATTCTGCATTTTTTGAGGACGTCCAAGACTAAGAAATTATTTTATAACAAGAAAACAGGCATCCACTATACTCAACATGAACAATATGCTGTTTACCCCCCACCAAAATAAGACAGAACTATTGGGATGCAATGTTGAGGCAAATAGTCAGGGAGATGTTAAGGAAAGATAAACACTACATATACATAAAACAAATAGAACAGTGGAGACTCAGTAATGCATCAGAATCTAAAATGTTTAGCTATCTGTTTCCTCTTTAAAAAATAATACAGGGTGAAAATTTGCTATAAATTTTAATTTTTTGGTGATTACAAAGCAAACAAAATTGACTTTAAATTCAGACTTATATTTTTATAAGTCCTGTTAGTAAAAATATCTTTGTGGTACAGTGATAGTTGCATTCTTGAATGGAGTCGAGAAACAAAGCTATTTGTGAAATCTACTTGCAATGAATTTCAACTTTAAAAATAGACAAAAATTTCCATTTTGATTGTTACTTATTTAATTTAGCAGAAATATAATACATCGATATAAAAAGGCAATAATTACATATAGATACAGGATGCAAGACTTTCCATTTCATGTAAAATCTGAAATGTTGTATTTTGCTAATGATAATTTTAAAGAAGTAGAGTGATATTTTCCCACCAGTGTGTGTCTAAGTTCTAAGATGTCAGTAAGCTTCACTTTGATGCATGGCATAATTTCACTAAACTATCTTTCCAAGCATTTTTGTTGACATTCTAATATGATGAATAATAGTGCCAATACAAAAATGACAGTCATTTAGTCTTTTCTGAATTTAACATATTAGAATCTTTCTTAAAGTTTTATCTTTATAAAACACCAACTATGGATGCAAGATTTCATAGTCTGTGAATGTAAAGAGTAGCAGTAGAATGTTGCTACATAGTATTGGAAGCATGTCCATCACCTCATATATATCAATGCTATTCTCATCTGTTTAAAAAATTCTAATTAAATATTCACAATAATTAGAAAATACCAATTGGGTCTTGAATATGTCCTCTCATCTACTTGTCAGTTTAAAGACCACCTTTTCTTCCCTGTTTGAAGCCCACAAACAAGGAATGAATAACACAAAGGGCACTGTCAGTCTCCTACTCCATATACTGTAGGTTAGAGCTGGGAATCTGTGGGCAAAAACACCAAGCAGGAGCCAAGTAACATTAGGAAGAGTTATAATGACAAATCAGTGCTTAATAATAATGAAAGTCTCAGAATTTTTATGTCCTCTTTTTGGTCTATTAAACTATTGCTATTTTTCCTAAAGTGAAGGTAAGACCATTTCTCTCTCTCTCTCTCTCTCTCTCTCTCTCTCTCTCTCTCTCTCTCTCTCTCTCTCTCTCTCTCTCTCTCTCTCTCTCTCTCTCTCTCTCTCTC